>UZAN01052779.1:0-11031 GCA_900618425.1 Echinostoma caproni
TGTGTGCTAAACAAACCATGGCACAATAATCTTTATAAAAAAAAACGTTCCATGATTTGCATGTGGGAGAATACTGCTGGGTTGCCCAGGTCAAGGCAGGTGAATTTTTTATGAAGAATCCACAATCGGAGCCTTCGGCTAGCCAAACCCTGATCCGCAAGGCAGCGGGAGGTGTGCGAAAAAGTCATTCCATTAGGGGCTGGTGTTCAGTTCATCGGATCATACGCCCTTCAGACGGGGTCAAATGTCCAAGGNNTGCAAAGGAACTGGTAACCAGCCGCAACCCTAGACACCCACTGCCAACCATACTGAGGATTTCGGAAGCCCCATCTCGATAGAACTATTATTTCCCAGTCACTTAGAGTATACTGTTTATCGGAATCCGGTTTTATCCGTCCGTTCCTCCTCTTTTTTTATACCCCGCATCCTCATCAGGGCGCGCTGGACCGCACAATGGGATTCTTGTTCGTGGGCGATCCGTTTTCCACCATTTCACCTTATAATGCTATGTGGTCGCACTACCCATCCGTTCTCCCGACCAATGTGGGTCTGTTCGCCTCGGTAAGTTACTTGTTACAAATCCAATTTGTGATCCCGTGATCGTGTTCGACTGAACCAATTTGCTGTGACTTTTGACCACCGGAGCGTGTCACGTATTTCTAGGTATGATCAGAAACCAAATAATGAATAATAGAAATCCAAATAATAGTATCGATAACATTAATTGTTTTCGGGATTTCGTCCTGTACAAAACCAAACAAATTGCAAATATTACCACGTTTTGCACTGGGTATACGACGACGACGATGGGGACAACAGCGACGATCTTGTCGAATCCGATCGTAGTGTTTTTCTGTCGTTATTATTGCTTCTTTTGTCGTGCAGTGTCATGTCATTGTGCCATTCCCTATCCATCTCTGCATGGCCTTCCCCCAGTGCACGCATGACCCCTTATTCCCGTGAGTTTGAACCGCCAGTAGACAGCTATCCATTCGTTCGTCCCACAAGCGAGAACGGTCATCGTTCTTGGTGCACACAGTTAACCGTCCCCACCGCCTGGGTCGCTATTGTCATTGTGTCGTCTGGATAACATTGAGGCTGTTCTGCCTGCAAATGCGGACTCACAGGTGTTGGATACCGGAATGCACGTTCGCGGCCCCGGTGACCAGTCAGATGTGTATGAACTGCTGCAGTATGTGCTCTAATCCGCTCTGTGGTCCATTTCTCTTGCTACTCGAACGAACATACTCGTTCCGGTCGGCAGTGTTTTTCTTATTGTTGTTGTTGGTGGTGGTGGTGGTGGTGTTGGTAATAACTGTCTTTATCTCAGGCCTATCGGATCTTCACTATTTCATAAAGTCCCATCGGGTGCATTTCCCGTCCACTGTTATGCACCACGGCTCAATTTTGGGACCAATAACCGACCAACACATTTTGGTGATCACGTTGAGTCCGAGTGCTATGCGCATTCCAATGCCGTTTTCGTTCTCTGTGTGTGATACTGTTCGCGACTGTCTGTCTAAGTGTGTTTGATGTTCGGTGGTTAGCTAGTCGATATATATATCCCATTGTTCGGGTGAAGTATGACCTCACTTTCCCCCATCTACTCTTCTCGTGTTCTGTCGTCGCTGATATGCCCTGGTGTATTCAGTTTTGTACTAACCTCACTCCTGCCCAGCCCTTCGAATCCTCGTGGAGGTTTTTGTATGTGCAGGCCTTTGGGGGAATATGTTTGAAATGCATTAGGTAAACCCCTATTTCAAAGGTGGCTTCGTCGTGTATATAGCGTGCATTGGAAACCTAGGAAATACCACTGGAACAGCTGTTTCGACCTGGGTGTCATCAACGCAGTTCGCGAATCCATCGTCCCAACTAGGGATCGCGAACCCGGGACCTCACAGGCAGAACGCAAGCGTGCTACTCACTCGGCCACCCAGGAGCAGCTGATCAGACCGTTTTTTCATTTTCAATTTACACAATATAGCACAACCCATCTTTGCGAGAGATGACAAACAGCATAGATACGCGCACATACAGGTATGGTCAAATCACTATATTGCATCGTCATTGTTCGTGTGGACTGCAATACTATTAGCCATATGTCATAAGTGCTGATTTGTGTGATGCACAGCAGAGGGGGGAAACCTCATAGTCACGAGGAAATGCTGATGTTCAGTGATGGAAGCCGGTAACCCGCTTCCCGGGACTTGGAGTGGCGAACCCGTCGCTAGGCTGGGCTGTGGTGTAGAATCGGACGACAGCAAAGCTACCTACTACCAAAGTTAGTTGGTTATGGCGGGGCTTGAACCTCGGACCGTAGCACGCAGGTGAAAGTGACTAAACCACTGCGCCACCACCAACCAATCATTTGTGGTTACCTCCCTTATCGGGCTCCTATTGTCCTTGCCCGAACGTACCGGGGCAGCATATGTCATCTATCCCGGATCCTCATCGTCATCATCATTGTACAGTGAAATACAGTGAGGTGAACTTCACTGAATTCTCCCAGACTCGCAATGCATATGCGTTGGAGTTTGATGGACGAGTACTGCAAGGGTGTCCAGCCACTATCCCGGGTCGTCGCGACTTGATGACAATGGGGCGGCTTTTGTGAGCGCACGTACGCACACAAACACAGACCCCGTATCTATTCCGACCACAATTTTACTCGCGACGACGCATTTCACATTTCCCCTGATGGCCATCCTCCAGTATTTTATCCCCACATTCACTCTTTGAATTTGCTCACACTCGTTTCATGTTGGTCTATGTTCAAGTTCTTTTGCTCATGTTTGCCATTAACGGGCTCAATCTGTCCAACTCGCGATACTTTTTTGTTTTCAGCAAAACGGAACGAAACCGATCGAGTATTTGGTCCGCACCGGCGCGGATGATATCATGAAGGTGGGCTCGATTATCGAGGTGGATGGCGAAACGTGAGTCCGCCGTGTGTGTGTGTGTTCGTTTATCACTCTCAGTTCGTGTGCTTCTCTATTCCCACCTTTGTGTGTTATCCCGGTTTGTTTTCGCTCACCAAGTATCCGTTGGCGTGATGTCCTAACATGTAGGAGATTGAACCCCCACCCCCACCGCGGGATCAGTGCACCGTAACCAGAAAAGTCCTCACAGATCGATAAACACACATACGTAGCAAGACGAATCTCGGAGAGGGGTGTTACTCTCACACTCAATGTACACATTCAGTAGGTGCATGTAGGCTAAACAAAACTCGGTTTTTCATCTGCGAAAACAGAGTCCCCATTCCAATTGTACACTAATCCTTTAATTTGGGTACAAAGATGTGACTAGACATCAAGACACACAAATGCACATTCGCACGACACAGTTTGTGTACCAACTGTCTCGCAGAATATATTCAATCGTTTCTGTATCCCGGGAGGAGGGGGGGGGGGTACGAGATGGCACTGTACAAGGGCTGGACAAAAAGTTTTTATTCGTTACACAAAAATATACATTAAATTTTCCTCGAATTATTCTCCATCAGCGTTTATGCACACAGTTCCACGCGCTCAAAACATTTGGTGAAACAGCTGGAGCGTGCCGGAGCGGGTAACCCTTCTGCCAGTCCATTAAAGGCGTCCACTGCATCAATTGGTAACTCATATCAGATTCCACGCATCATGCGCCTCACACTTTGGAACAAAAAGTCATACAGAGCCAGGTATGGACTGTAGTGTGGATGGACAACCTCCTGGATACGTTCTCTAGAGTCGCCGGAATTTAAGAGATGGCATCCCACCAACTGGCGTCCGCTGGGCCGGTTGTTCCTTGGTCTCTGGGTCGAAACTGTTCCTCAATGAGCTGATAGGATACCCAACGTGGGTAAATCTTTCTGAGGCCGATCGTCTCATATAGGGTTTTGCGGACTGATCCCGGTGGCCTTCATCAGCTGTGCCACTTTCACCCACGCCTCATCCTCTTCCACCATCGGTTGCACAGCAGGAATGTTGTCTTTTTTGGTGGCCTGCTCAAGCCGGTCACACCGTGTATCATCATCCAGGAATCGCCTACCATGCTTGAATTCTACAAACCACTCCTACACAGTGCTTCGTGAAAGCACGTCATCACTAATGGCAGCTTGGAAACTATCACTACTCTGCTGCTGCTATCTCTGCTTCAAATCGCATTTGTAGTTGTGGAAAATCATCGCCCCTCCAGTGACATCGACTGAGTTCCATCCTTACAGTCCGAGTATAGTGACTCTCGTATGATTTGTGAACCGTGCTCGTCCGTGTTGATATTCGGTTTTGTGTGAATTACAATCACTAAACACTATTCACAATAGTAGACTACAGTCCACGTTTTCCTCGCCCGGCAATCTGCACCTTGTACTCGTGTACTGTGTATCCGGAAGCGTTTTTCTCAGCCCTCATAAACGAGTACCTCAAGGGGTAAAATGGAACACCTAAAACACTATCTCTGTCGGTTTTCTGTTGGGCAAGATACGAACTACGTAGTCTTGTCCACTAAGATTTACTTTCTGATTTGGTCTTATGTGTTCTTGACGCACTTAGATCTGTTGTCTTGGGCACCATTTTGAAGCGGGCTTTTCTGTCTCTGCTTTACTCAGTTCAATCTAGGTCGTATTTAGATGACTATGACCTCATACTCGATTGCAATGACTCTCCGTATGTCTCCTTTCCTTCACTTTTCACGCAGCGAATTGAATGTGTGGGATCACAGAGAGGCTAATCTGATCAACGGAAGCGGTAAGTCATGTTCGTGTGCTCGATAGAACCTGGTTTATGTATGTGCGCTCTGTGATTGGATATCCACTGAGCGGCTGCATCGCGGATCACGCTCGTTCCCAACCGTCCGCGGACAAGATCATTCTTGTTTTGTCTAAAATCAACTACAAATCACCACAGTCCGTCCGGAGCTATCCGAACCATCTTCGTATGCGAGCGTCTGTTCAATGCCCGACGATTATATATTCTATATCACCCAGTCGAACGGGTGATTTTCTATCCACCAGTCCCGGAAGATGTTCATACACCTCATCTCGGGTGGTTTGGAATTAGAGTTTACCAAGTTTACTAGATGATGCAGGTGCCGATGTTTCGCCTTAATTAGAATAGCCCATCCACGAGACTGCTCCAGGACTGCTGCTGTCTTTGAGACAACAGTTGGGCGGTGGTGAACTTCGTTTACTCTAACATATTCACTCACGGCCATACTAACGATTTAGGGCAGTTTGATTGTAGGTAAAGTCGTACCGGGCGGCTTGCACGTTTCTCACAGTATCCGTAGAATTCTGTAACTTCGTGGGATTTACGACGGCACACGTTTTGTTGTTACTCTTTTTTTGCCCCTGTCACTCACTCTGTTTCGATCCCACACTCACCCACGCACTCGCATATTGTGTTTCAGACGGCAGCTCTGCTCCACCGGGCATGAAAGTTGGATCGGTTGTGAATTTCTACATCAAGGACATTTGTCGTTCCGTTGTCTCCTACGCGGTGGCAAAAACACATGCGATTAATCGTCCAGATTTGGAGGTATGTTCTCTCTAGTCCGCATCTCTGATCTTCCTCATTTCCTTGTATGTGCCTCATACGCGTTCCATGCTGCATTCCTCACAGGGCCCGGGATGTTCTGTTCATGCGGAGTTTAGATTCGCTTTTTAGCCTGGAAATTCGCATTATGAATCACACGCATCTGTTTGTGTGTGTGTGTGTGTGTGTGCGTGCGGGGGGAGGGGCAGAGGCATGCCTTTCCCTCTCCGCCCGTCTACCCCGTATTTCTAGTCGTCCAATACATTTTTCTTATATTTCCCCGCGGACACATCAGTACTATCATTGGGTCAATCTGGCAATCCACAATTCAATCACTCCCTCCGTTTTCTCGATCAATCCAGGCCCATATCTCTCGGCCGAAGCAGATAGTTCTTCTCATCAATTCTATCCCTTCTATTGCATACGGTGACAAGAACACAATTAAAGCGGGATTTCCCGCTGTCGACAACCAAGTGGTACGCACAGACTTGAATCCAGTCGAACACGAGGGTTATTCCACCGAGTAAACAGTGTCTCTGAAAACGATGAAATGATCTGTGTGTGTGTTTGTGAGAGGGAAAGAGGAATTTACATTCCCGGATGTGAATTGAGTTTGAGATATTGTTTGCACGTAACACCAACATGACAGTCGGTTTTTATATCTGACTAGGTGATGCCGAATGAATTGAAACTGCTACCAGTTGTAAGAAAAATTTGAATTTTAACAAGTCCGGTGACTTGGAGCGGCAATTCTCTGTCTCTCTAGAATCAGACAAATACTGAGTTGTCCACTCTAAGGCTCAATCTGTGCTTCTGGGAAAACAGTATTTTAGTGACAGGTGTCTAGTCCACGGGATTATTATTTTGGCTGTCATTACTAAATGAACTGTCGGTAGATCGTACCGGCCCGGTTATAGTCCTGAGTGATCGCTTTTAATACTCTCACTTTGGTGGTAAAACATCTCCGCTATGAGGAGATAGTGATTAGATCTTCCTCAGCCTAGGCTATTTGAGGTGCCTGCTCGTATAGAAGCATTTCGGGAGGTGCAAGGGAAGGGGCGATTAGCCAGAACCTCAGATACCCACTCCCGAACATACTAGGGCTTTTGGAGGCCTAAAACTTTGACCTCTGTCCGATATGCATTTTCCGTTTGTAAGCAGGATAAATGCATTGTTTTCTTTTCTATTTCTACTCGACTGACCACAATCTATTTTCTGCTTTCCCTTTTCCAGCTTCTGGTCTTCTCAGGTTCACCTCCGGATCCGCGGGATCCGACAAGTGATTGGCGTGAGCGCATGTTTTGTAAATCGGGATTCGGTTGCCCGCCGAAAGGGTTGCTCGCCTTGCATCCCTGTTTGGCCGCGGCTGGTGATGCTGTGCCACTGTACATCTCTCAACCGTACTTCCTCGGCGCAGATCCGCGGATCGCTCAAGCCTTCGATCAATTCCCAGACCCCATTCCCGAACGGCACTCCACATGGATACACATCGAACCGGTAAGCGATTCATTGATCGCGTTTTAGGATTGTTCAGTGTGGGTTGTGCGAAGGTGTTGGCGCTGTCTAAGTGTGGGTTCAAATCGCACCGAGGTTACTGATTGTTTTCACAACTCCAAGAGATTTTCTAGCATCCTGTCGGGGCACTTTTCCGTTTGCTCATGTCTTTCGGCTGCCTATCTGGTCTATCCGTGAGGTGAGAGTAAATGAAGGGTTTGCAAAGGTAGAGTGAGAACAGATGCCGATCGGTCAGATAAGCGTGGAAAATGCCTAGATGCGCTGATGTCTTTGTCTACAGTTCTCGGTGTAACTCATCCTCTTTAATTTGATTCCTCGTGGGGTCCCTATTATGATTTACTGGGTGAAGTCCTGTTACCAGATTGTTTTCGTTTCTATGACTGGATGGTACGAGAACTAGACAAGTAGTGTCGAGGTTTGACAAAGACTACCAGGTAGTCACAGTCACATACATACACATACGGAAGCAAATGCTTGACCAATGGTGGGGACCATGTGTTACGCCTGTTATCAGATGGTTACTGAAGTAAGCAGTGAGTGGGAGAAGTCAGATGCGCGCGACACACAGTTGAGGGGTGTATCACGCGGGATGCAGCAACCGGCTCCCAACCCGGTCAAAACATCCACTGTCGGTTAGAGAACACGATGAGGGCACTTGTTGTAGCCTATTAGTGACTGGTACGCTTATCATGCCTGGCTGTGGCCGATCGATTGAGTGACAGATTCTGTCCGATGGCACGCGTACGCACGCACGCGCGCACGCACTCACTCACCATGTGGACTGACTCCACTACGGTATCGATCGGCTGCAGCCAATCCGGTGTTAGTATTAAACTGTCCTCCCTGATTGATTGGTTGATTCGCTGTTTTCAATACCAGCTTGACGACATACGGACGTCGTGTGACGCTTGAGCCAGTTGTCGGCCTGCATGCTCTCCTGCGTGTGGCCCTTTCCGGCGCTATCGCAACTCTGTCGATTAGCTGCATATGTGCCCTCCACAATAAACTTACTGCTTAATTCACTACATGCTTATCTATCAACTTAAACAGGACACAAAAGCATTCAGCCGGGATAAATCACTCACAAATTTGTCCGAATGTGTTGAACCGTTCCAATAGCACAAGAAAGCGTTTATTGAGTGGAAGCCTTTTTTATACTAATGAATGCATGCGATCTGTGTGGTGTAGGCTTCACATGTGAAATGAGATATTTTTCCCCAACAGCTTAGAGACACTGTCCTCAGCTGCTGCCCTTGTTTGAAGTTTTCGATGTTATTCTCTTGAAATGATCCTAGCGACACCGTTCGAAGAGATCAGGAACTGACATATATATATATATATATATATATAAATATATATATATATATTTATATATATAATCACATGTCTGAATCCAAACTGTGCCAAACAAATCATGGTGCAATAATCCTTTATTAAAATGAAAGACGTTCCATGATTTGTATGTGGACTGAATACTGCCAGGTTGTCCAAACCTAGGCAAGTGAATTTTCTTGAGAAATCCACAACCGGAGCCTTCGGCTAGCTAAGCCTAACTCGCAAGTTTGCGGGACGGTGTGTGAAAACCGCAATCCATTGGGGGCCGGTATCCAGTTCATCGGATCATACGCCCTTCAGACGGGGTCAAACGTCCAAGGTGCCCAATTGAGCCGGTGACAACTGCCCCAACCGGGAAGGTGTGGGTGTGGTTCGTACACCTCATGGTTGGTTTGGAATCAGGGTTTTCGGGGACAGTATCGGTTCTTACAACCATCCTGTTTTCCTGTTCATTGATCGAGTTAGTGCACTTTGCGATAGTTAACTCGAAACCCATAACTAAGTGTGTCATGTGACAAGAAAAATTAATCGATGGAAGGGACTTGATAAACTGATTCAAGCACGAGTGAAGTTTATGATTCACAAAATCATACATGTACGAGTCTGTGCGTAATGTAATCCTGACCCCCACCCGGTGCAACCACAGATGCATATCAAGAAGCTAGCCTTGTGTTCCAGCACATCGCTGACCACTACTTTCTAATCGGAATTAGATTATGTTGATCGAAATACCACGCTTAACCTGTTTGCGCCTTGTGTGGTTCATCGCTCTAAGTCCCGAGGCTTAGGTTTCCGTTGTCCATCACTGAGCAGCAGCAGGTCCTCGTGACCATGAGGGTTCCCACCCGCCTGCTGTTCATCACACTAAGGTGTGTAGTACAAAAAATCATCATCCAATGTGGACGATTTTCCGTCTGTTTTGTTGTATGTGGTTCATTTGCCAGTCGTTGAAGGTGACCAGAAGAATGAACTAATACACGTTGGGAACCATTAGCATTCTGTTCGCTCTCTTTGATGGTCGACGTAAAGCAACCGTGGCACCATCACAACATTCGGTTGTCTGTTAAGAGTCGAGTGTATGCCGCGGCAGTTCGACCAGTGCTCTACGGTGCAGAGATTGGGCCATTAAAGGAACAGAATGAAAATAGATTGTCGCCAACCGTCAGACGTGTTGCATTGACTATGTTGTCTGAAAGCGGAACCAAGTTTGTTTGTTTGTGTGTGTGTGCGTGTATCTGGTTGTCATAATATCTTTTTTTCAAATCGGAGAACACGGTTAGTTAAGCTCATGAGTTGCGTAACCTTGTACAACTGTTGGGTAACCATGGTGGTGGAAATCTGTCACCGATTAGTTATATGGAACTATTCTCACTCACCTATCCCGTTTGCTCTTTACCCCATTGTTATCTCAGACCACCGGATTTATTTTGGAGGCATTCAAACGTATCCAATTCAATTTACTGATGCAAAATCGAGATCCGTAAGTGATTTTTATCTGAAACTAGTGGTCTGTTGTTGAGTATACTTTGTGCGTTTATTTTCTTGGTCGAATTGTTATTTGGATTTACCCACATGCAAATACTGACTAGACCCCTGTCGTTTTGCAAAAGACTGTTCTGTTGTGATTTTTTCGGCACACCCGGGACTGAAACATGTGTGAACATGTAATAATCATGAAAATTGCTTGTTCTATTCGCACGTGATGATGACCGTCGGCCGTTTAGCTCAGGGGTAAGGGTTTGGAGTCCCAACCCGAAAGTTCGCGGTTCAAGTCCGGACAGGGGGACACAAAAGATACACATTGCTGACGAGACCCGAAAACAGGACCAAACAGCTATCCAGTGCTCTTTGTTGGTTATCTTAAACATGTCCATCGCATTTAAATGCATTAAACTGGTGGGGAATTAACGATTTTCCAAAGAGTGAAACTCACACCGAAGATCATCAAGAGGGCCTGGTGCCTCTGAACAATAATCGAATGGGCTAATCCAAGTTAACTACTAAAAATAATAATAATAATAATTCACTCGAACTAGCCAGACTAGAACTATTTCTTTATTCTTTTTAACTTAGTCCCACAGTCTCCCATTCTGATGTTGCACCTAACCCCTCACAGATGGTGTTTGACCATAGTTTCTCTTATCTCTCTATTCTCTCTATCCTTTTTCACTCACTCTCTCTCTCTCTCTGTTGCAGGGTTTTCAAAAATATGTCCGGTCCGTATTACTTCCCTATCGGCTGGGTGGAGGAGGTGAGCCATGGTTTTCTTTCGTTTGCATCGCTCATTCTTGTCACAGTTTTCCCCTGCCTACACACACACACATCTAACTCATTCTGTCACGATACCATTGTTTTGTTGATTCTGTCGTTCGTTCGTTTTTCTCTTCACTGATTTCCTGCCTCTGCACACCTTAATCAAAAATTGGACAGTAGTGCTTGTCTGTATTTGTGTATCCCATGCCCTGTTGCATGCTGTCGTTTCCCCTTATGTGTCTGTGGACCTTAGAGTTCGCAATACCAATTTGTCGACAGAATGATTCCACCATGGTTGGACGATTCTCTAATCTTATCGTACACCTCCACCCGCCCCCGCCACCCCAATCTGTCCAAAAAGTGCACAGAAACGGTCCACATTTCATTTTGTTTTGCCCACGTGAACCGATGA
>UZAN01052781.1:0-17227 GCA_900618425.1 Echinostoma caproni
TTTTCAGTTTACGCTTCATTTACTCTATGCACGACGAATTCCTTCTACGAATTGAATCAAATCTTCCCCGTTACTCACATGCAACGAAATTCATCATATGAACAAGCTAACTCCTCTATTTCTTCCATGTCTCAGTATCATTTCAAACGGTCTTGTTGACCTCATCAATGCTGCTAGGATCATATACTGGCCACCCACCGAGCTATGTCTGGATGACCACCACGTGACACAGACTGTTCCACCCGCTGCTGAAGCACGAGGCGATGGTCATGAGACGTGCATCGGTCACGCACGCTCAAATTCTCATGAGATCTTGGTATTTTATCTTTCTGGTGCGCGTACGCGTCCCTATGTGCGTTACCCCCCCCTCCCTCCCTCCCCACACACACTGAAAAGTCAAATCGGGTCATAAATAGCTGACACCAATGGATCGTGCCCGATCAACGCCTGAACCGTTGCTCAGGCCCATCGCATAACTGCAGATTTTATTTCATCTCAGTGCTAACACTGCAGAAGCACCGTTAAGTGCTGAGCACTCACACTGACCATTTTGACCACAAATCCTAAATGGGATGAGTTATCGGTAAGAAACTAACTGCAAATGAAATAACGTAACAAGGGCTGTCGACGTATATGATCAATTTGATGATAGTTATGGAATTTTATAAGGAATTCCGGGTTCAAAAACTGGAACGTTTTTCAGAGACGCACCTTTCTGAGTATAGATTCGACATTAGTAAATGACTTTCGTGAACCGGCTTCGATTGATCGGGATGTTCAGTAAACCTAGCCGAATACCGGAAGGTGTGCAAAAATTATAGGGACACACCGATTTCACGATTTCACCGATTTCCAGTCATTCCCAATATGATGAGTATCCAAGCCACCTCCAATCGGAAATTGTAAAAATGTTTGACAACTGAGTAATTATCATATCATTATTTACAAAGATATTTGAATTAAATGAGAAGATAAAGGGTACTGCTAATGTTGTGATGTGCTACTCACGTGGGCCATTGGAGACAGCGATTAGCAGATTATTACAATACAATAGTTAAAAGTGAAAAAGTATATTTTGCAGCAGATAATCGAAGTTATTGTTGTAACGATGGATCTTGTGAACAGACTGGTGAACTGATTGACCACAGGTTTAGAGCCTTTATTAAAAAACCTGAATTGTATTGTATTGTACTGAAGCTTTAGCCAGTTATATACAAGCTTTCAGGCAAAAATAGAACATTTCCATCATGCAAGCAGGAAAAAGCATGTCTTAGAAAGCAAAGGGTAAACAATTTCTATGTCGGTTCGTGTTCGGGCAAGATTGTCTACCAAGGAGTTTTTGTCGGCAGATATCCGACATGGGATAATTGAGGTGAACTTCTTATAGGGAAGGGGAGAACTTTTAGCTTGTGAGCAACAGTTTGAAGTGTGACACGTAAGTACTGTACATGGCTGACCCTCTCATCGGCTTTCCCTGTATCTGCATATTGCCCGAAGACATTTTTCGGGATTAAGACTAAAGTGGAATAGGTAGCGAGTTGAGATAACTTTGTGTTATATTCACCCAGTTTTGATTGGTCATATAGGAAAACAGAAATGGCGACAACATCAGCCTACTGAAAATATCGTACAGGGGAGTAGCTGGTAATTAGTTGATATAAGTAAGAAAACGATAGGCTGATAGGGCAGTATCTTGAAGTACACCCGAACTGCCACACAAAAACATAGGAGAAAGTCAGGCAGTATTTGTGGAGTTTGAACGGAAACCTCCGGGGCGACAATTCGGTGCCATTTACCACTGACCTGTACCAATTATCTGCACCAATGAATCAGTATTCCTTTAGTTAAACGCCTTTTTCGAAAAACGTACAAGTGAATCTTACAAAGTGCTGTAATGAGAGAGCAATAACTATTCACCATAACTGTGAAAAGCCATCTACTGGGAAGATCAAAGCTAGTTGGTATTCCTGAAAGGCGTCGGTGTTGATCAGATTTAGCTTAAATTCCTAGTCTGACACATCGTCCCACTTTTGAGCAAAACCGCTACGCAGATTTTTAACGAGCATATAAAGAACGGAGGATTTGGTTAAGTTTCAAATGGGAATTCGTCGAGTATACAGCAAATGAAGCGCGAACCGAAAAGCTCAGAAGTACTCGACAGCTGTTTCGACCTGGTTGGGTCTCATCAGCAATGCGAATCAATCGACCCGCGACTTCATGGGCAGAACGCAAGTGTGCTCATATGAAATAATCAGTCAGGTTGTGAATGTTTCCAACCGAGTCATAACCCCTGAGGCTGTTGCCGAAATGAGCGAAGTCCTTGGTCCGCAACAAACTTTCAAAGATGGGTTGTGCTATATCGTATAAATGGAAAATGAAAAACCATGTGATCAACTGCCCGGTGGCCTAGTGGGTAGCACGCTTTCGTTCTGCCTGTCTGGTCCCGGGTTCGCGATCCACAGTCGGGTGGATGGATTCGCACTGCTGATGAAATCCAACCAGGTAGAACAGCTATACAGAGCTTCCTAAATTTTCAGTTCACGCTTCATTCACTCTATACACGACGAATTCCTTCAATGAAGATGAATTCCATCGTGTAAAGAGCAAATGGAACGTGAATTCAAAAGCTGGCAAGCTTTGAAGAGATATTTCGACCTAAGAGGGACATAAAACACCTCGAAATAATTCTCCAACAACTGGAATAGTAAAAGGGCATGTGTTGATGACCGGGAATGGTGTCCGTTGTCGGTGTCCCATTCTCTATCCACACTTTAAATTAATCAGATGAGGAATACGAACAAGTTGTCATACACCAAAATCAAGCTCGCCTTGGGTTTGGATCAATTAAACACATTGGAACAAACCATGTTACCAAACTAACACTAATCCATTTGACAGATCTTCAAGGAAACCACGATTGAATCTTTCAACATGTTTCCCATCAGAATCGGGGAATGACAATAGCTATTTTTGATTGAGGGATTTATAAACTGATCCTCTTCAAAGCTCGACCTCTCTTGTTTCTTTCAGTTTTGTTGTTTTCCCAACGGAAATCGTAGCGCAGTTTCAAAGTTGCAATTGGATTTTATTGAATTTCAACTAGTCGGTGGGAACCCAATATGGAACAGTTAGCTTCACAGCAAAAGAGAAAAGCACTTTTAACCTACCACTTTTTATAGTTGTATGAACCAGAAACGATCGGAATAAAAAATGATCTCCTTATTTGTCTTTTCTACAGCGTGGCAGACCTTCAATTGACCTATTCTCCCTTCTTAAACATTCCTTTAGCTAGTATCCATTCAACAAATTGGTAGCAAAAAAATGACACATTATCTCATTACAAATTGTCCCGTCAATTGAGAGGTTAGGGTCTCATACGGTGCCCAAATGTCTCCTTGAATAACGATTTCGAATCGTGTTCAATAGTTGGTAACATAAATTCACTGATGAGATAGGATATGCTGTCCTATACACATGAAATGTGCCTAATTTACTTTTTTGTCCGAAGTCTGTGTTACGTTTAAATATCGAAGAGTTGGTTGTCTTCATCACACCTTGTTTGAATCCTAAATAGCCAATCGCAACTTTTTCCTAAGGGTAATCTTGGAAAAATCGAGTTCTCATTTTGAAACATTGGACAAAGTGGCTTTCCGTAACGCTTTCACCGGTAAAACAATCACCAATGGGTGGGATATTGAGGCAATGGTCTTAAAATATATTGTTTTCGGTATAACTCGTATACTTGATGTCCGTTTTCCTGGATTCGAGGACAATATTCAGGACTTTGAATGCAATTTCTAGCGGGATACGATTTACCATTGGACGTATTTCAGCATGAAGTTGATTGCTACGCGATGGGATGACCCTTACGTTCATTCAGACTACTCCTCAAAGAAGCGGTGTTTAAGATTGTTTGGATTACCAAAGAACTCATCTACCATTTTTCTGTCGACGAATTACTAAATCTCACTGTGTTCGTTGTAGGTGATGTATGAAATTGATAGCTCTTTGTATGATTATCTCTCTCCGTAGAATTCTTAATGACACACTGTGGGAGTTTTCCTCGCAAGCAGAAAACAAAGATAAACACCTGGGGGAGGAAAAATCAACGATTCAGCACTACTGAATTCAGTCTCCAATCGTGAAGCATGGTCCTTAAAAATCATCACTTTTCTTTTGCAGGACCACAATTCTAAAGGTTGTCGAAAATGAGTTATCCCTGAATGTTACCTTTGAATTGGGTGGTATTATAAGGTAGTTGTCCATCGACATAACTGGCCCTATCTGATCACACCGGAGATATTTAAAATAACTGGACACGGTAATTTTTTGTTGCCCATGTGATTATGTATTCTGGGAACTTTGTTTAACAAGCATACAAAAATGATACCTAGAGGAGACCCCTGCGTGGTGTGATAACTTCAAGCTTCTTCTGACAGCCAAGTCTGGATAAGTATGTCTGGAAAATTCTTTATTGTGTAGCATAATGCACCATGTGAGATTTCACGAACTGTTTGTCACTTTTTAAACATAAAAGCCTGCGAAACCATGGAGAACTTCGCGGTCGAAGTTGCACAGTTGTTGCTTAGCAGCTTCGGTCTGGGTGCGATTGAGAATCTGATCTGAAGAGATGGAAACAAGCACACATTTAGCCTGATTTTCGATGTCTTTATCATATCTGAGATGAAACAAAAATCACACACAAACGTGGCTGCATGCAACTAACGAATTGCAGTCAACGAGACACATTCGAATTCGTTAACAAGATCAGAGAATGAAAGATAAGCGTTGATTAAACATTTACCCTATTCTGGACAAGTTCCCATTGGACATGTTAGATCCGCTGACAGAAAAATGTTGAACTCATCCGTTGAAGAAAATGGAATCGATAAATGTGGCTATATATGTAGTGATATGTGGTCGTAAAACGAAAATAATTTCTTCGGAAGTGCGCATTTCACGTTCGGTTTCCATTTGAGGGAAAAAATCTATCGGCAAAGTGATTTTGCAGCTTTTGGTCCCCTATTTAGCGCTACGGATGTGATTATACACAAATAGGAGAATTTAGTTCTGAAAATCGCAAGACAAAGGAATGAACTTCTATAAGTGACACGTGAACGATAATATTTCGTATAACTGCCAACGTAAACGATTTAACCCGCATCATGTACACGTTCAATAAGACTCATAAGTCCATTAGCTTTACCCTGGCAAACAAACAAAGATAATAAAATATTGAAAGTAGAGCTTCTTGACGGTACAGTACACCACACAACTGATGGACTGATAGAAATAATGGTATGCGTGTAAGAAACGTGGAGTGATTAGTACACCAAAATTCACAGTTCCATGCTACCTAGACAGAAGAAAAACCGTTTTCACTCGCTTATCTCACATGTGTGATAAAATAAACGGTAAGTTCGCGTTTGCAGTTGAGTTTGGTCATAATAAAAAAACAGTGATGGGAAAACGGACACCCGCGAAGAAGAAAGTTGGAAATATGAGCCCGTTTAGGAGGCTTCGGAGCAAACCTTACTTACTTAAACGCCATTTAAAAAGAGCCTATCTGTCCGATTTCATTAGAAAACGTTTGATTCGGGCAATGAAAGAAGCCTTCATACGCATAGGATGGGTTCACCAATAATGAGAACATCTATGAAAAACAGCTTCCTAGACTGGTCTAGTCTATCTATTTTCTTAGTTTTGCTTGTCACGCATTTTACTTCGGTCGGTGGGCTAGGATACTGTTCCAGTAGATTAAAGTGTACGGTTCATGTTTCCTTTGAAACGACGGAAAAGATAGCATGAGATGCGTTAGCCTCACTCACCAAGCAAACTCAAAGGATGTTTGAATCATTGCCCAAGGACGAGGCATGGCATCTTCACCCTAACCAACCCAACCCGATTCAGCGGAAGCGTTCGGTATTCTATCAGAAATACAGAAAACAGGTCTTTGACCTATTTTAGCTACAACCAAGTTTACAGAAACGGAAATGGGCTGAGAGAGAAGAACCCTATGAACAATGCCCCGCGAACGATGAGCCGAAGTTTGATTCGGTATCATTTCCGGACCGGGCTGTGTCCAGTGTTTGAGAGACTCACAGAAATGAACCCTCGAGTCGAGCTTTGGGCCTTTCAAAAACTTATGAGGCAATCGGATTCCAAGTGTCAGGGAGGAGCACAACCTCAAACAGTGACTTCCACGAAGCGGAATGCAAGAAAACGTTAAAAATCTATGCGACATAAGAATTGTGCGATAGTTCCACCAAATGAACAAATCTTCGGTTGGAATGAATCAACCCTGGTGGAGTAATGTTCACGTGATTGGGTAGACAGAAAGCCATAACAATTGGAAGATAAATAGTAACTGAATATTCATACCGAATGAAAATCAAGAGGAGTGAATAGCCTAATGTACACAAACAGTCAACACATCACCAAGTGTTTGGAAGATTCAGATCCTCCAGGCATGGAAAAGGTAGACAACTAGCAGCCACATAAAGTGTGGAGCATTTTGCTCGGAAGAGTAAATCAAAAGTGTCAACTAACCATTTAAAGAATCCTAGAAGGGATGTAGAACAAAAACAACTGTACGGCGACTCGAATGCTCTGTCGAGATTGATCCATCAAGTAGTCTAAAAAGCCTGTTACATCTCCATGTCGTTTGTAGGGAATACGAATCATTGTAGGGAATACTGCTTTGTCATAGGTGGAGTTACTGGTTTCACAAATTGTTTCTAAACCCCGGAGCGAGAGAGGTTACTAAGTCGATCAGTGGTCACATCTATATTGTATGCATTACGACCCTTGACCTCGGTCGATCAGCTTCTGATGACTATGACACGAGCTGCGAAGGTTAATGTATATTGGCTGCCTGACCCTAATTCACCAGAAGCGCGCTGTGATTCCCGTCACCCCGGTCTTGGTTGGTTCTCACTCATCCCCACTAGATCTGTTGTTCTACTCTGAGTTAGTAAATACGAAAACAGAGTTCATATTAATTATCCCAAACGTCCTTTCGTGCCTAAGGGGTTTGTGCTCATAATTATGAATTGTTCGGGATATCCTTTGTCCACGAAAAAAACTTTGGAGTTTGTCTTCGCTCGTCGTCACCTATAACCTAATGAGCATTGAGTTAATACACGTTTAGTTGAGTAACAGATTGAATTGATTTTTTGGCTCGGTGCTGCAAAACTTCAATAATGAGTGTATCACCCTCTAGATAGTTGATTACGGTAGACAGATAGTTGTAACGAATCGTCCTGGAAGTGAGATAAGAATGTGTTCACACAAAAAAGCGAGACGGGAAAAGGAAAATCGATAAATCCTTCATGTTCATTCCAAGTGCATACAAAGATGCACTGTTGGCCGTCAAAGGCCAAGGTGGCAAAGATCCATTGTGATCGTTTTCCCTAGAGGTTTGGTGATTATTTTGAACCACAGTGAAACATATTTCAAGTGACTTGATGCACTCAGATTGTTCACGGAGGTGAAGTTTCATGTTGCAATACTCAAAAGACTGATAAGCAATAATTAGTAATTTCAAGCATAAGATCACCGCGGTGCATGTGTTAGCTTGTGAACCCCTATAGACTAATAGTGGTCAGATGGTGATAGTCGGTGCAACAACATGACAAATGCTACGAGCTGTTAGTTTTTCGTAGTATATTTTTTGATCACATACTGTTGACCGGATGAGTACTACTGCCTCGTCTAACGCTAACAGCATTGAACTAAAAGACCCCGAGATGTATTTATTGGTCACCTTTCTTTTAGGTGAAATCACATGGTATACAATCCATGAGCGCGGATAGTCAATTGGAATGTGTGTGGTAATTTTGTAAGGCGGTTTGGAACATAGCCTTTTTTATATCTGGTGTCAATAATCACTTAAGTCCATTATTGTAAGTGTAAACGCAAACTTAGATGTACTGATAGGTCATGCTGGAGACAGCGCCTGACGTTCATGATAACCTAGAACTAAGGTCTCTTGAAAAGATGACAAGATTTAAAACTGTGCGGCTGGAAGTTATCGGTTGAACACAATCATTCGTGATTCGGTGTGCTAATGCCTCGGGTCATTCGAAGCCTAACCCCGAGGTTACCAACTGGGGAGTGAGAGGGATACTATAATTTGAAATCCAATTGAATTAATTTGCACCATGATCAAAAGTCTCGGTCAAATCAAACTGAGAACGCAGTGTGTCCAATAACTTTCAAATGAGCCTCGAAAAAAGATGAAGCGGCATCATCATCGTCATTATACAGCGTAATACAATAAAGCGAACTCCACTGATCGCTGCCAAACTCCGAAGGAAAAGTGAGAATGCGAAAGGAAGACAGGGATTGGAGTTAGTTTTAGGGGAGAGTAAGGAAAGTGAACCTCTTTGGTGAACACAGAGTACACAGTCCAACTGTAAACAAGACGTTTGTGCATACATACAATTTCAGGCATTCCAATCTGATAAGAAGTGACAGCAAGATCGCCATTGCTGTCGGTTCGCAGCCATAACCTTCAGTGTCTTCAACCATGCGGTTTCGGAGTCTTTTGAACCCCAACCCAGAAGACGAGAGACAACTACTCTACCTAATCGCTCTGTGTATTTCTGCATGTCTCCACGTCATCTGCTGGCCTCCTCGGGGATTTCTCAAGCCTGCAACAGCCACTGCAAATAAGGTGCGCTGTGGTACCCGACCGTCGGACATATGCAAAACGTGTCCTAAGCAACGGAGCCTATTGAGCTCAATTCGATGCGATAGCGAGTTCTTGTTCGATGAATTCCCAAACACCCGACGACTTACTTCCGGCTCACTCCATCCCACTTCGGCTAGGCGACGTAAGCATTGATTATCGAAAGCCACTAGGCGACGGATTTCTTCTACCCGTAAATTCAAGGTCTCACAACCGTACAGCAGAATTGATCGTACAGTGGGGTGGTAAACGCGACTTTTCAACTTCAGTGAAGAATTATGTCGCCACCACAGGTGTTTAAGTCCTGCGCATGCTGCTCGAGCCTTAGAAATGCGGGCAGTTATCTCTTTTGATGCGCTACCGTCGTTGGTCATCCAGTTAGCTAAGTACGAGAAGCAGTGAACTTCGGCTGATTCCTGACCGACTAGTTTCAGAACAGAACTCGGCAAAACCCAGCATTAAGGCATCACTTTACACTTTGAAGGTGCAAAGCACATGCCGAACGGAGCGACAGAACTTGCTAATCTGTCAANTACATTTGAACAAGCAGATGAGTTCATCAGCGTACTCTAAATCGCACAGCTTTTCTCCAGCTGCCCATTCAATACCGACATTTCGGAGACCATTTAGTGCGTTCTCCAGTAAATTGGTTATGACGAACTTGAACAAGAAGGGTGAAAGATGGCACCCTTGACGAACATCACTCCTAGTTACGAACGACTCACTCAGCTTACCGTAGACTCTCACGCTACCAGGAATATGCGAGGAGAGTGAACTCAGTATGTTCACGTACTTCTGGAGCATTCCTTTGCGAAGGCGCGAACCCATAAGGGATTCACGATTAACTGATTCGAAGACTCCTTTTAGGTTAAGGAACATGACAACCGTGGGTCGACGATGCACATGGCGTACCTCGAGGACTTAACGCAGAGTGAAAATTTGATTGATACAACCGCGACCTCGTCGAAATCCTGCTTGTTATTTGCGGATATTTGCCTCCCCAAATGGTGTCAGACGTCGAACTATAATGGTGACTAGTAACTTGGTGACAATCGGGATCAAACTCATTTCCCAGTGATTTGCTCAGTCGTTGCGAGATCCCTTTTTAAAAACTGGAACGATCAGTGATTGGCTCTAGGATGATGGAATGCGCTCTTGTGATCAGATTTTAGGCATTATACAAGTAATGGAGTTTACGCGATCAGCGCCCCCCCCCACCAATCTTGAACAGCAGGATTGTAATCATGTAAAAATGAAATATTTTTAATCAAAGTTGAATTTGCATCAGATCACCAAAATTTGTATTATTTTCCCGGGGGGAGTCATCGATTTCTCCAAGTTATTTCACGACAAACTGCTGAAGTTATAGCGTCCGTAACGCGTACTCTGCCAGATATGAGTGAATCGCTATTTATACTGTACTCCTATGTATATCATCCATTCAAAGTTAAGTTTATTGATAGATGAGTGCCTTACAGCACTAAAAGTGTGTAGATCATGAAGCGAGAAAAAGTGGCAGTTTTTTGGGTTAAAGTGACGTTAGCTCAGTTTATCATTCATGTTTGGTCTTATTTTGTTTGGCCCAATTGATCCAGCTCAATTAGCCAATTGGGTTGTATTTATTCTCACACGTTTATCGATAGACAACCGAATATGTAACCTAACCCAGAAACGAGCAGTCATTGATTCACCTCAGTCATTGAAAATCTTCATTCTGGTTTGGTGCCTCATTGGGAAATAAAATCTCTGTTCATGGATAAACCAGTTCATTCTGACTACTCGGTTATTGGTGCTTGCATAGTTAGGTTCGGTTTGTCGTGTGAGGCGATCAGGGCGCCAATCACTCCGGGTAGTTCTCAGCGGTACGCAGTTGTTGGATTGAGATTACGACAGCGCAACATAAATAAATGCTTGTGAGTAGCCTAACAGGCTAAACCAAGCATGATACCTTAGAAAAAGTGATTGAGCCATTCGCACCTTGAAGATAACTGTCGATCATTTAGCTCAGGGTTAAGAGTGTCCACTCCTAAAGAGAAGGTTTACGGTATGAGTCACAGACAGGAACACAAACGTGGACAACGCTATAGGGTCCCAAAACAGGGGCGAAAACAGCCGTCTGGACGAAGTTACTGACGGATTTGTTTGAACTTGACATGTTGTCCTGATCCGGTTATGCCCAAGCGTTAACTGGCCACCACCGTCATTAGTTTAATGATAATATTAGGAGAATTCGAGAACGTTGCATGTCCTTTTCGATCATGGTGAGGCTGCCTTCTACACATCACCGCCGAATCCAAGAACTTCAGGACTCGAAGCTTTTTGTGAATGATTCTGTAACAATTTGGTTAGAATGAAGATACCTTCTGTTTGTTGTTAATGATGTAATATGACAGACAAAATTTGTGAACTCCAGACACAGGAAAGTGATTCAAATAATGCTATCTTCCAGGCGACAAGTAGTGACACTGAATGATTACTCCGAAATATATGTATATATATGTATATATATATATATGTATATATATATGTATATATATATATATATGTATATATGTACCGTGTGAGGTTATTCGGCTCTAGGCCCCTGAAGGATTTGTAACTGCTACGAAGTATTCGTTCAAACCAGTTAGTATTGTTACACGGATCGCTGGGGAGGGGATAAAGCTTAAGCATGATATTCCTTCTATAGAACATCACTATCCTATTCCCCTCGTTGAAACTAGTGATCTATATGGATACTTCATTTTCGAAATGCTACTTCAGATATCTCGGGGTAGGTAGGTTTCAGTTGAGTGATGAATGTTCTCCTCTTTTAACCGCCTTTAAAGTCCCGCATGAAAATATCTGTTCTTCACTCTTAAGGTCACTTAAGGTTACCGTAGAAACCATGTAGTTAGTCTATAGGAATGAAATGGTCCGTGAGCTACCACTCCTTCTGTTCCCCCTTTCCCGCTCCTTTGAGTCTGATGTGTACCTTACGCTGTTATCGTTTCCGGTAGTGGAATTATGTAGATCCCCTTACGAGCCCTTCAATTATTGTGATTTCTCATTTAACTCAGAATTACTTGTGAGTAGTATTGTGGGATTATTGATGTGGAATATTTGGTTAGAACTAACCATCCTTCAGAGTTCATCTTCAAGCACAAGCCTCAGCACTAGACTCCAGTTCCGCTCTTATGTATATATATATATATATCTTTGTACTCCGGATCCATCGCTTGGAAGGCGTGTGTGGTACCTCTAAGCCAACGAGCTCATTCCAGGGCTGAACCGCATTGTCAATTCATATTCACTCTTCGGAGATGAGCTCTGCTGAGCTATAATAAGAGCGAAAGTCGAATCTGGTGCCTCCGAGTGCTTTGTTAACTTTAAGAGCTGAGGAATGTGCGTGAAGGTGAAGTCAAAAGGATGGTCAGTTCTAGTCAATTCATCAATTCTGATTTCCATGGATAATTGGTAAGTAGTGATTTCAAATTATTTTCTTTTTTTCGTAAACGAAATGAAACACATGACAGTACAGTCTGCTGGTTAAATCACATTACATGCTTATTATCAAAGAAGGGAAAGATGAATGAAAAATAGGAAAATAATTATCACCCTGATATTGTTTCATTTTCTCTTTGTTTACCAAATATGCATTGGAACAGCCAACATGTGATTCAGCCCAATGCATTCTATACGTATTTGACTAATCCTGCTTATGCTAGACTATCCATTTTGAATTGGCACTCCCAACGGGAACGATTCACTTAGTCCTTTAGATTGATAAATTGCGTAAGCATTTTGGGACTGAGTGCATACCCAGTGAGTTTTGTAGTTGAACAACCAAAACCTTTGAAATCATCAACAAAAGTACAGCAAATTCTGGATTCGATTGGACACAACGACACAGAAGGCAAGCAAGGGATACACCTATGCATGTAGACCTAAACCAACGTTTTTCAACGGTTTAGATGGTGAAAATGTTTTATGCGGGTTACCGGTATCGCCCGGTTTAAGCCTCAAAAATTTAATTTAAAGGACCTTTAAATGAATGAGTGAGTATAAATCTACCGGTAACTATGATTTAAAATACTGAGCTGTCAATGCAACTCCGGGTTTCCTATATAATCCGATCCCGATGAAGGATGCCCTTTCATTATCAGCAAAAATGACCTACAGATTGTTTTCTTCCGTTCTCTTTCTCTATCTGTTCGTGTGCATGAGTAGTCTTGAGGAGCATAATCATCCGGCGCAAATTTGTACCCGTTAAGTCACGGACTAAAGGCATAATCTGCGTGAACATTTCATGCAATGCTCCAAATAACAGTTATTCACATTCCACATGCATGCAGCGATAGGAATGTTTCTCATGAACGGAATTTATCTACTGCCTCTACTGTTTCCGGCTAAGTGCACACGAAGCTCATCGAATAATACTAACATGTGTGTCCTACTACTCATCAACCGTGCTAAGTCGAAAAGCCAACTGTAAACTATGGAACTTTGAGTGACAGCTGACTGACCACGTCCAGATATCATGCATTCCCTCTCACTGATCCCACACATCGCGCTATCTTGGCCACGGTAACACACATGAGAAAGCACACTATCGCTATCAGGATGTGCGCAGACTTTCGTATGGTCAGTCGTGGTTGCGCCCAACCTCCTGGTTTCACAACCCCGATAATCGACAACGCGATGCCGACTAATATAGCGCACAAAATTCACTTGTTCGCGTGGACAGCCCACAGCTTGTTTTCTACATACTGACTCAGCATGCACATAACCGTTGTGCTCGTTCTCTCACTGTCTCTCCCTGTTCACCGTCCCTGAACAAGTAAGGATTCAACAGTCTCGTGGGAATCAGAACAGTAATCCAACAAACAGCAACAACAAAAACAGGAGGAGAAAAACACTACAACTCCTGACCCATGACAAGCTAGTAACTCGCCAATGTGACAGGAACAAGGGGTCATGAACTGGAAGGCTGGTTCAATAAATACATGGTGGTCTGTCCCATACAACTGCTTTCTGACCGGAAAGGTTACATTCTAGAAGGTGGCACTTCAAAAGCATTGCTTTCCCGAGCATGAAAGACTAGTTGTAGATTTGGTTCCGTCCCTTGAACAGAAACGCGAATAATATAAGCTTGCAAAAATCAGGTTGTTCCGGAGCGCTATCATGCAACTGAATCTTAAGTCGTTCGTTTGAATATTGTAAACACTATGATCTGACGGCCATTATAATGACTCTTTGATTAGAAGCATCATAATTACTGAATGCAACAGAAGTCACCTCTCTCTCCCTCTCTCTCTCTCTCTATATATATATATATATCGATACTTGAGAGTAGAAGTACAAGGATGATTCAACGATGAACTTTCGGAAACGCACATATGATGAGCGACAAATACCATGAAACCTGTGAACTGCTTCCGGGAAACTTTGTATCATCATTCATCTACTACTTACTATCCTGAGATATTGAATGAACTTGTGCAACCCTGGGATGACAGAATAGAAAACATAGTATTGGGAGGTGCAATTAAGAATGGATGTTTTTGACTCAAAGCTATCGATGTGCAAGTTTGATTTTAGAAAGTAGAATACATTATTTAATTGAGGATCACGCCTCATCAGTTCGATCAACAACAGTACAAACATATAATAATGGAACGGAAAGTCTCTATACTCTCATTTCAGAGGCGTCACATAAGAGACTATTCAGTGCAGTTGAAAAAAGTTAAACTGTAATTCATGAAGATTAATGTTATAGTTTGTCTATTTGACAATGCTCATCCATGAGTTCAGCTTGCTCTGTTGAAGAAATTCATATAAATTTTAGTTTATATGCTTTCAGTTACAGTTAGGGTATGGATAATTTCACGTACATAAAATAAACTGTTTCATTTTGAACACGTCAGTAAGATTCCCGGTAGCACACCGGATAATGAATGAAACAGTCTGTTGTTATCATTCCAAAAAGAGAAATTCACTCTCGAAGCTTGTTGAAAGAAACCATCAAGTGCATCATTTTCTATACTACTCACAAATGGGAGTATTACCCCACGATTCCACGACTGATTGTCTGAAAAGATTGGCAGCAAAATTGGGTTGTGTTCACCAGGTTGGTCAGTGAAACATTGCCCTTCGTGTGAAAGCTTCATAAACCGGTTCTACAAGAGTTCAGTGATAATCGTTTGCTCTTAGGCGTCACAATCTGATGCAAAGAAAAAGAATCAAGTTTGCTTGATAATCCTGTGAAAGAACTGTTTTCAATAAAGAAAACGCTAGAACAAAACCTATGCATATACCTTCGATCAATCAATGAAACAGTTTAAGAGTTTGGTAGATAAGAGGAAGTACCCTATAGCCCGAAAATCGCTCTCCTCCAGCATAAGTTTTTTCCTATCGTGCAATTTTCACTCAACGTGATGTAAAAGCCCAGTCTGTTTGACTGTTTTATGATAAAGAACCAGTAATTCGATGTGGACGGATAGCAAACTATCGTTATGATGGAAATTCGTCATCGAATAACCTGTCAAATATATCATTTGCTGTTTAAAACTGAGGTTTTCGTAATGCGTAATCAAAAATTCAAACAACTGTATGAGCAGTCAATGTGAGATACACATTTGAATTAAAAAGAAATTTTGAGTAAAAGAAATTTTACTGTAGTTAAAACGGTACAATGCAATTAAGATTTGAGTTAGATCGACAATAAGTTTCTTGAGTGATGACACTCCTGACACCACCTTACCTGTTCATCTGGTTGGGCCTAATAGAACGATTTCTGGAACAATGAAGATTCCCTATTGTTCTGACCGAACAAATGAATCCACCTCTTACACTTCCGATTGGATTATTGCTTCTGATGCCGACAGCGCCAGGGTTTTTCTGATTTCCGTTCATACTATCTAAAGTTATTCACACAAAAAGCAAGCATCTTTCATCGTTTATCCCCAAACTACCCAACTGTGATGGCTTTTTCAGTGTCTATGTGTGTTTGTGGGTGTCAACCATACCCAGGGGGCGTGGGATGGCTAAAATCAACCAGATGGTGTCAGACAGACATCACCCGAGGCAAAATGATGCTACTCTATGTGAACTGCAAGAGGTTGACCGACTAGGTCTGGGCCACGTTCGCTCGAGCACGAGCTACAGAAAGACTGGGATGCGACCATTTCCGCTTTGTACTCAGAAATGTGAAAAAGCTATCAAACATAAGCTTTTGGATGTTGTTCACCCGGATAATGATTGCTTACTGAGAAGAGGATGAAAGTGAACTTCTGTGGTACGCTGGCACATTCTACCGACAAATTATGTTACATATATGTTTCATCCAAACTAAAAGAGGGATTATTTCTGAGTCTCCTCATCCACCACGAAATATCATGGTCTAAATTATCACTCGAACGGTTTACTCTATTTCACCTTGATATCAAATAGACCAGTGAAACTTTGGTTAACCCTTGAAGTTAGGCCGATGGAGGAATTATTAGCGCAAAGTATTAAATTGGTGGAACATTACAGAATTATCAATCTTTTAGACAAGCTGAAGTGATATCACAAATAAATCAAAAAGTGGGGTGCATAGAAATCCGATATACTTCGTTCAAAACAATCATTTATTGCACAACTAACCATCCATGCACTCCAATGAAAAATTGTGTTCTTCATGATTGTTTAGCTTCGATCATGCGGTGAGTTTTCCGCGATACAGAGACACAGGTAACCGGTCTAATGTATCATCACTTTGTAGGATTATGACCTAACAACGATTTGACCCTTTGGGGAGGCATAACAAGCGTTGATCGAAATTCGCTTGAGCTTGTTACGTAACTCGGGGAGGTTCATGAGCCGAAAAATCAATTTGTTTTTACTTATCGGTGGTCTATTGAAAACCTGTGTGAATTCCTAGTCGGTAAAAAATACCACAGGGTGGTAAGGATGCATCTTTAAACTGCTCAACCAATTTATTTCAAGGCTAAGAAAAGGGATAATGGAAAGCCCAAGGGGATGGCCATCCACCATGTAGCTTAGCCATAAGGGTCTGAAGTCCCAACCTGAAGGTTCCCGGTTCTAGTCTTGACAGAGACACAAAACGTGCGCGTACTGCCGACGAGTTCCAAACGGGCCGTGCTCTGTCAGTCGTCGCATATATTCCCACTTTGTTTAGATGATGGAAGCTATTTGTTTTGTGTGAATCGGAGAGACAAACAGTGCACATATACTCATCTCTGCGTGACATAACGAAATGGCCCGGTACTAATAGTTCTGTCACCGAGTTCTTCGTAAGAGTGGATGTTGTGCCTCATCGGTAATTGAATACAATAGAGTTTCCCTCAAATTTCCGAAAATAAACTGATGGGTGATCATTGATATACTTGAATAAATAGCAGTCTATGGTTCTTTTATATAAAAAGAATTAGTCTTCGAAATTATGACTATTTATTTCGCATAACACAGGCATCCGTACGCGTCTGAAACAAAACTAGGAATGAATTAGTGTATGAGTGTTAAGAGAGCCGGTCACACAGTGTGCACGGAGGA
>UZAN01052782.1:5089-15317 GCA_900618425.1 Echinostoma caproni
CAACCGTGAAGAGACCGAGACCCGCCACACACTACATCCTTTATGGGCGCACAAATCAAGTATGCTTGTGTGCGTCCCAATTACACGATTTAATCGATTTGCTTTGCAAATTGACCCAGAATCGAACAGACGCATTTAGCAAGACTCGCATTGCCTTTGGCCCTAGCGGACATTCGCATACGCGTCTGGTACCCCCGAAAAATAGTCTGCGATCTGTCACTGAGAGTCTACTAATAACACTACTACTACTCCTCTGTGACTCAAGAACAAGAACGTACAATACAGATACAATCCTAGATCGGGTTCAGAGTGTTCCCAAAGTAATCATGACCCCGGGGGTCTATATAATTCTTTGAGGAGATGGGTTATGGTATATCAGGTGTATGGGCCTGTTCAGCTGCCTTCGGGTGATATAATGGAAAATGACATGTTTGGATTCAAACTGTGAATTGGTTGGTTTTCTATCTTCAATTGGGTCGATGGGTTACCACTGACAGTGAGATCCAAGAAGGCGTCAACCAAAGTCGCCCAATGTATATGCCAACTTTTAATTTCACCATTACTTTGTTCTGTATAAGATGAAATCCCCCATCTAACCATTATATATATATATCTTGAATCAGTAGATGGACGACAGGGATATGTCATACAACCGAGTGGAATGACTCATACAGCGATTTTAAGAGGAAACGGACAGGTGAGGATGGATACTCAGCCACAGACGGGACAAAATCACGTTCCAAACAGAAACGTACTTGGATATACAGATAACGCCCGGGAGTCTTGCAAAAGTTGTGAAATGTGCGAGTGAGTTCCGCGAATGTCGGTCGCGATTCGTAGTCCTCCATCCAACCTGTAAAAGGTGAAATTCCGAATAGAACAGAATCGAAATAAGCTGCACTTCACTAGTCCATTTGGTATATGAGCACGAGCGTGTGAGAGAGTGATTTTATGTGGACCTTGTTTGCGCCTTCTGGATGAGTTTTCTCACAAAATCTCATAATAAACTCATCGTTGGAGTGGTGTGACGCGAACTTTAACTGAGCTAAAGAACACCGACAAAAAAACAAAAACGGTCACTCCGGTTGTGATGGAAGAAAATTAAGAGACCGTCCCAAAAGATCACACCGCTCGGAACAGGAAAGACTGTTCGGGCGTCTGTACACCTAAACACGATATGTTGTAGCGGGGACACGATGAAACGGGGACTGATGATTTGGTTCAAATCGTTTTGTATGACCGCCGGGAAAAGAAAGAGATCCAATATTTTTCAGCATGCATAATAATCATTTCCTAATGGGGAAAAGTTTGCAAGCGGATATAACAAATATTGGCTGGGGGGGGGGAAGGATTCAACGTGGAAGGAAATCAGCCAAGCCTGGTTCAATCTCGCCTAATCACGAACGACAGTTCATGTGGTTTCAAGTGTCCCGAGGTCCATGTAAGTTAAAAAGAAAGAAGTCCTTTTCCACAGGAGCGGAGTGTTCACAAACATTCAGGAAAGTGAAGTACATCGATGTAGTTTAATCAAATCTAGTCACTTTATATAAATCCGATTGATAAAAAAAGTGCAGTTAAAAGTGGTCCAATACTGATTAGAACTAATTTTGGGGGTGGGTGGAGTGGGGTGGAGGGTGTAAATAAAAGAGGCCCATCAGGCTTAATTCAACCGCATTCAGAACCGGGCGTGAATGAACTCCGCTGTTCTTAGACAAATCATTTCACTAGAGCCGCAAAAAACCCCGGATTTTTGCAATTCAAACGTGCGTTTAATTCAACTGATGATGCAGATACGGTAGAACAGTTCAAACGAGTGTTTTAAAATGAATGATATTCGTGGAGCATGGTTGGTGCCAGTGCGAGTCAGTGTGTGTACGTATGTAGTAAAAGTTCCATGTTATGGAACTTGTCATCTATAGACCGGAAATGGGTGTTCGTGGACGTGTACCCCTGAGAAAATGCTATCAGTTGTGTGACTCGGATGTTCAATAGATCACACACGCACACAATTGGTGTATGGTATGAACGGATTAATAGACTGTCATCACGTGGTCTCAATACCAATTGCATTACAGATTCCATGTGATTGCAATTTGGTGGGAGGTTGTGATATAGCTGTTTGTCAAACGGGTGCATGTAAATTTAGGTGGTATAGAAATCGAGTATGATGAATACGAAAATACGAGCATAATGATCAGAAAATATTCACAGCTTAGCAGGTCAAAAAACCAAAACCACGGACAGTTAGTAGAAACCTAAATCTTACCACCAAAACTGCTTAATTTAAGCACCGTTACAGTTTCAGTTCTAGGATTCCAGGAACGTTCGTCTGTGCGGATATGCTGATATGGCGATACTGAAAATGTATTTGCGAAAGATATCACGCACACTCATAAGACTGCTACATTCATCAAAAACTACTTTCAGATAGTTCTGTCAGTTTATTCAAAACTTGCGAACATGTGAAGAAAAAACTGCATGAACAGAACATGTCGTACGAATGCAAAATGTTAGCATTCGCCTGAAAATTTGAACCTGATGACAGAAAAGGTGTCTACCACCAGAGTTGGGTGGTGGTGGCGGGGTTCGAACCTCGAACCATAGGGTTTGAATCACGTCGGCGAAAGTGATTAAACCAGTGTCACCACCACCCAACTATCTAATCAGTTCGTACTGACCAACGGAAATAGGATTTTTATTTTTGTTCAATCTTGCGATTCACATTTAACGCACGGTTACTTGTGAATAGTGTTGTGGGATAATTGGCTTTGCTTGGTTGGAACTGACCATCCTTCAGACTTCACCTTTACGAACATTCCTCAGTTCTTGCAGTCAGCAATACACTCGAAGGCAGTGGACTCAGTTTTCGCTTTCACTGAAGCTCATCACTGGAGCATATTCACCGTCCCGTCCGGGATTAGAAATCCTTACCCATCGCAAGGAAGTTGTGTGTACTACTACTGTGCCAACCAACTTATGCTAGGGCTGAACTGAATTTGCCACTTCCTCCCTGTTATGTTTGATTAGGTGAGAGGCTCTTGATTGGAGTTAACAAATAGTCAACTGTGTATCCCTTCGTATCGGTCGAGCCAAGATGAACTGGGTGACAATCTCGAAAGACGACACCTGAACAAACAATTATACTCCACGTCATAGATTAGCTACCTCGCTGTTTCTTACAGTTCAGCCCAATGTATGCGAATAGCGCACGGTAGGGCAATCGTTGTTCACGCTTTCGTAGACCACGACCAAGCCAGTTCAGAAGGTACAATGAAATGGTTTTGCTCAGTGGAATATCATCTGAACACCGTAACACCCGTCGTCTGACCTTATCGGTAATCACGTGATGTTTTCATCATACACTGGTGATGTTACGCAGACAATGCTAGTCAGGGCCAGATAGTCTATAGTTCAAGGTTTCATTATGAGACTTGATCTACTTGGAGAGGTCAAGTTTCGCAACCGTAGAACCAAACAATAGCAACCGTTGAGCAATGCACACGCGTTTTTAGTAAAACGGATATGTTGCAACGAAGCCCGGAATATCGCAGATTAGCAATATATGTATATGCAACACCGGCTTGTAGACAAGTATGATGCCAACGTCACAATAATCATAAATAACAGGGGATAGGTGGATTAGGATGCAAAACAAAGTGGAAGGAAAGTGAAACAGTAGATAACTGAAATAAAAAAACAATTTTTGTGTGTTTCACCGTACACGATTTGATATATTTGTGTTAATTTATCGTTTTTGTAATTGGGCACGAGACTTCAACAGACAGACTGTACAGCATTCGCCCCATTGACTTATATTTTTGGCCACATCTCTCAGTGTATCTAACCAAGGAAACTGAAGCCAGCTTCTTCATATCTCTACGCCATGTTATGGTCTGGCCGCAGCGGAGCTACTTCCAGCCTTGCCTGGCATGCGCAAAGAGAACACGAAAAGGTGGTCGATGGACAGGCATACGGAAAATGTGACCAAGCCATCGGAGGTGGTGTAGAGCGATTACTTCTGTTAGAGAACGACTGTCCACACACAACAAACGACGACGAACGTCGTCATTGTTCTTCCGATGTTCCCACCAGACACGAGCAATGCCTCGGAGACATCGGTGGTCGAATACCGAAATCGATTAGCATCCCCAACGACACCGGTCTCACAACCGTCAAGTAAAACTCTACGAACCGCGACGATGTGTACCCTTCCCTTAAGGGACAGTTGGATGTCATGGCGGCGGCAGATTAGCAAACGATAATCTAGCTTTGATTACGCGTTGGCGGATCTCCTCACCCAGACCTCCGCCAGCAGTTATGCAACTCCCGAGGTAGACAAAGTTTACGCCTACCTCTAGGGTGTAATAAGTCGACGAAGGCATGGAAACAGGTTCCTGAACTGATCACATTGTTAAAGTGTCTTGCTGTAGTCCGTTGAGCTTTTTTCCCTCCACACTTCACGCGCACATTTACGCAGCTCGGAAGTGTGAATTTCCAATTGATTCCAATATAGAATGCGATCCTGCATCCGGCAGAACAAAAGAAATCCAGGTCTATAGCTGTTCTCGTCTGTCGGAGGATGCATGTCTAAATCTTGTTCTTTTCATATTCGCACAGGCTTGCGCATTTGTGCAATCAATATACCAATGGAGACTGTGTATGTGCACGCGATGCAGTCATCTGTTATCCGTTTGCTTACACATTGGGTAAAGTGAACAGGGATGAAAATTACAATTGTATTCACTCCCACCGACCCCTCTCCACACACACACACACACGCTCGGAGTTCACACACTTTGCCCATCCGCACCCCCCGGGATCGCATTGCCCCGAGTGAAACAAACTCATTTATTCTCATTTCATAATGCACTCCGTGCAAACAAACGATGAAGATTTAACACAGTTTGTCGTGAGAAAATGGTATCGTTTTTCAAGTGGTTCGCGGTTGTGAGCGTTAGGATGACATTTTGTCACATATTTATCTGATAATAGTCCGTGTTCAGTCAACACGGAATGTGAATTCGTGTCGATTCGCAAAAGAGATAACAGTGAGAACACGGCGGAGGGTGTTGGGCCTGACAAGGATAAAATAACCACTGCTTATTCGTTACTTTTATCTTTGTTTTTTTCCTCTAACTTATCTCCTGTCTGTCATGGTTATCTCTCCAGTTTATCCCGATTGATAAGCAAATCGAGGGGTCAAGGAAAGTGGGATTGATTTAAGTGAATAAAACATAGTTCTTTTTTTTCAAGTCAAGTCAAGTCTTCCCGTATTGTTTGTATTCGAAAGCATAGTGGTAGAATGAACGCTCGTAAACGAGGTCACTATCCCCTCTTTAATTTATCACAGCTTTTTGCGGCCAAATCGAACATACCCAAACAAATGATCATCAAGATCATTGATCGGGAAGTGCATGGGAATGTGTGGAGAAATCGGTTACGTTTAAATCAATCCGGTATCGATTTCAATCGTAGCTATTTTCGATTTGATGGTGAACAGTCCGTGACTAGCAATCGGCGACTTAAAACACCTGGTTTATTCCCCATTTTATCCAAACGCACTCTTCATATTTATCGGAAAACTTGGTAAATGTGTACTTCTCACTATTAATAACGTTCAACCGCACATTGATACGATCTACCTTGTTCCGTCCGAAAAGAACGGTGAGAACTGTTATTCATAGTGAATCACATCTCGTTGTTACTTGTAGTTCTTATCTTTTTTTTCTGATCACACCTACGCTTTTGCATCTCCTCAGATGTCTTTATAATGCGATAAACTCGGCCACCTTGTATGCTATAGTTGTCTCCAAATGGCACAATCAAGGCTGGTTAGAACCAGGTCGGAAAGATGCAGTAACGAGCAGAACAGCTTGACCCGCATCATCAAGTGGATACTGAATCCAACTTGCGAACTGTCTTTAAGCACAACCTACGGCACAGCCTATGATCAGCCGCTAATTATCGAAGCTGGGCGACTTAGAGATTCGCATCACCATCCACTGATATCCATATACCCCCGCCCCCCAAATGCCATTTGGATGCTGATGAGATTTAGTCCAATGAAAAAAAACAACCAAATCTTACGCCCGTGGAATCCGAATTTACAGGTTCGTGAACGGTTTGTTGGATGCATTCAATCCTCATTGTGCTAAGTTTTAAAATCTCATAGAACACGTGACTAACCTGATAGCTCTGCAGTTACCAAAAATTCATGCTAATCCCACGTGATACATACAAAAAAGATGATCAATGTGAGTCCGGTGTCTCAGATGGAGTGAAGTGAGAATTCAAGGTCATACTTTGCTATCTCAATTTATTTATGACCCCATTGTTACCTGCTGGTTCACTTCGGGTCCATCTTTTGAATGAAGAGTTTGAGTCCCTGCACAATTCGCTCTAAAGCTCAGAGATTAGTTATGTCAGTAGTCGGGTAGAGACTGCTCCCAGATGAGGAACTTTACCGTTCTGGGGTAGTGCAGTTCGTGGATTTTACAGGGNATTTTGACCTAATCCACAAGTCACTGAACTGGTACAGGCTGACTGTAATTATGTGAGCACGACTTACAGGATCAATGGGTGAAATACAGATCAATAATCATTAAGCCTATCGATACTGATAAGGTCGATAACGGGACCGACCAGTCACGTGACACCCGATGCAAGTGAACTGCAGGGAATGATTTGATGTCTCACCGTAGTTTAACCATGCTGGATGGTGGCCACAGATGTGTGCACGAGTAGACATAGACCACAGACTGGACAATTGGCTACAGCCAATAAATGAAGAGACGGAGGATGAGAAATCATAATACTAAGCACACGTTTCGAGGCGGATTGGTCTGTTTTGTTNTTTGTTTTGCGTGTTCAGTAAGTCTCTCATTGACCGGCTATAAAGAGCCTGTGAAGGCTCTGAGAATGCCGATACAAATTCATATATGTTGCTTCTGAGTGTGTGTTCTAAAAGGGACTTCTCAAAATAACACATAAAACACTTGTTTAACTTCCATCAATCCAAAAATCCGTTTGTGCAAATTGAAAACAATATAACGTCACCAATTTTCTAAGAATTTTTAATGTGAGGTCTACAACTTTAGTCCTGACAAATATTTTACGGGGGTATTGATTGTTTGCTCATTGCTCATTTCATGGCTTTCTTGAATTCCGACAACTACTTCGCTCGGAGACACTTAGAGTCCAAATTTCAAATAGAATAAAATTTGATACACGTATTCCCGTCTTCTTCTTCTTCTTTATCCCACCAAATTACGTTTATCGATCTAATTGGGATAATCGCAGTGAATGTTTTTCGTNATGCAACCACGATCATGACCACCTACAACTCCCTCCACCAGCTCCCGCCTTACTCCCTCTCACGTGAGCTCACACATACACACACACACCCATGTCCTCATATATGCAATCAATGAGAATTTGGCGGCAAGGTGATCAAATTTCTCACGGATTTTGTCCGCAGTTGCGTGCCTATCGGTCTTATTGGTCCTCGGTCTGACCCCTTCAGATAATTTGTATTTGGACGGTTGGGCAAAAGTTTCACGATTCTTTTCGACCTTCACTTGTGTTCTGCGGATGGAACTATTCAATTGCCCAATGAACTTTTAATTGCGTTTTAAATGATTGAAAAATTTTGAAATCATGAATAATGAATTGATTTGAAGCAGTGGGTTCCCTTTATCCAATGCATCAGCGCAGAAAAAATGTGCACAAATAGCAAGATGGGTCCATTTCTTCCGCGATCAGCGATGGTCGTGCAAAACATGCAAATCTGCAAATGAGTAGTACAGCATAGATAGGTAAAAGGCAGTGAGTATGCATCAGTGGCAACTGGACGTCGACCGTATAACGAGCAGGCATGGCAGCTGAATTACGCCTATTTAAAACTTTCGAACTTCCAAAAACACTCGAATACACTTTGGGAACCCAATGGTTCAGATGTCATTCACCAGTTGCGGTGACATTCAATAGCCGTACGGATAGCCAAATGACGGAAACGATGAGGTCAAGGAAATCCCCCGGGGTGCATTGATTGGCTGGCTTCGCATGATGGCAAATTTGACCTGACCCAGTTCACAATATGATCATGTAAGCAAGCTCCTGTCTGGGGGCGGCTTTACTCCCCATCAAAGACAATCCGCCGTATTCGGCGCACAGAAAGTTGACCCACATTGTGTTTGGAATGACAGTCATGATAACAAACCGTAGCCCACCCCCCCTCCGCCCACCCGCCACTCTACTGGGTATCCTTAGTGTTGAAGATCTGACTAAGCCTTCATCCATTTCTTTTGTCCGTGTCATATGTATACATATGTATCTATATAAAGTAAATATATGCGTCTCGTACACCAGGACGACTAGAAACAGGGAAACTCCATACAACAAAGAGTAATATTCATCCCACGAGTTCCGCTTTCCTGCAATATGTTCTCCTCTCAGGTGTCTGGTTTGAACAATAAAATAAGTACAAAAATTCAAAATATCGTTTTAGAGGAAAATGTTTTATCCATTCATTTTATTTGTGCTTGAAGATCAAACCTATGGAATCGGAATAGTACAATTGGATGTGTAGGTGGGTTTCTCGATAAGCACAACATCGTATGAGCTGTACGTGGGCGGTGGACGCTAGGTGGTAACGTCACCAAACTATCACCCTTGAGGAAATGTGTTCGAATCCCACCACCATCACCGGACTTCCACCCCAGTTCAGTTTTTTAAATGGGTACCCAAGACTTTAGGGCACGGCATACTTCGCGGTAGCCCATACCGACGAAGGGGTTTTCTTTGGGAACCCTAACCGGAGCCTTTGACTCAAAAGTCTGACCCACAAGGCAGTGGTACGGAAATCCAACATGGGAGTGTGAACAAAGCACCTTTGTGGGAGCTTCTGGAGACCTGTCAAGTGAGGTCTTTGAAGTTCGATTGATTGTGTTGTTCGCTGGTGCGTTGATTTTCGGTCCGCTTTTCGAGATCAGCCCTCAGCCTCATGCACCCAATGAGACAAGCGGAACGTGGACGGGACAGCACCTTATTGGCTGGGGGCTGCCCAGCTTGGGCGGGCGGTAGCTGTCCAATTAAGTGCGAAGACTTCTCCCACCGTCGAGAGGAAGCCCCAGGTACCCCGCTCCTAAGTCCATCTAGCGGGGGTTTTTCGACCGATAAACTGCCCCTCACCGTGTTGTTTTAATGGAGTGACCACTCCAGGGGCGGGTGTGGATAGAAGAAAGAAGCCAAGGGGTGCCCAAGAGGCTGGCTTGTGAGACTGAGCTTCGTCTGGCCTCTACCCGTTGACCTTTCAGGCATGATTGGATCTACGGCTGTGAAAAGCTATCCTGTGTAGCTCGCAGGGTCATGGAGGCACGCGAGCAATCACACCGCGTCAAGATGCAGTCTCGTCGTGATTTCCACCCCCACCCCATTGTGTGTCGAATTGCAGCCCTTGATTGGCCGTTCCGCCCTTTCCCGAAAATCGTATCTTTGTATACTCAGTAAAATGAAGCAATATGAGAAGAAAAATAGATACATATTGTCGTGGTTTCCAGCCAATTGTGTGTGTGTGTGTGTGCATGTCTTTCATCGTACAATTTTATCACAAAGCAGACAGAGTCAACGCATTATGCCATATCACTCGTGCACAGAATCAGCAATAAGAGACAAGGTCATCCATTGCGGACGTGCTCACGCTTCTATCGGAAAGGGAATAGTCTGTTTTGATTGCGGACAGTACGACATGTAGACGCTTGAACACTAGGCGTGCATCACAAACCACCTGGTACAACTAATGCAACCGGATCGGAGGTCAAAAGAACCTGTCNGTCCAGAACACAATTACTGAGTCCCGGCAGAAAGAAAGTTCCCGAATTAAATTAACAGGCATTTCAGAATCATCTGGCATTGGGTATTCATAACCCATACGTCAAAAAGAGATCGAACCAGTCAAATTACACCTCTGTCCGTATACCGTACCGTTCGTTGATCAGCTTTTCTGCTAAGGGTTAGGATAAATCATGCACAACTTTAAATGGATAACCAAAATTGGGCGCAGAAAAGCTGTCAGTCACTCAAGCCGGACAGCTGTGGTGGGGTTTGAACAGATTTTTCTAATGAAAAGGTATTTGTATGGAACAGGAGAAAATCGACTGACCACAGTCATTCCGGATAACGTGATTTTATGTGTGTGGGGGAGGCGGGGGGGGGGGGGGGGGGGGAGAAA
>UZAN01052784.1:4019-17226 GCA_900618425.1 Echinostoma caproni
ATTGAGGGTTACTTTTATAATCCTCGGGCCGTTTCCACGGTAGTTTGTTGAACACGGAAGTCGACTGATTGAGGTAGTGAAAATATTATGGCATCCAATCAACTCTTGAATATACCTCCGCTCTTTACACTCGTTTTGTTGACATGTAGATTCGTCTGGATCGTTTAATTTCGGGACTCCGTGCATCAATACAACTGGTTCATTTTCGGACTCGCGTGCATCTACTGGGTTCGTGCGATGGCGTATACTTTCGGTCCACGGTCGATCAAGAAGTATTCTTATACGACTGGAAACTTTTCCAAGAAGGTAACTAGAAAGAAAACGTTCTCGAAGTCTTTCTCATCCTTCAAAGTAACACCAAGTAGTCTGGGTTCCCCGGCGTGAAGTGAGGACGGTTGACGAAAGAGGCGTACGACGCTCATTGGGTGAACGTCATTGTTCATTTGAGTGCATAATGCAGTCCAATGAGCAAGCTCTTCCACTTGTCTCTCCCTCTGGGACGTTGCTGTCGCCTCTGGTACATTAGTGCAGATAACCGTCAGGGTGGCGTGATCAATAGTCCGCTTGTGCTTTTTTGACGTATGATGTATCTACCATGTAGATAATTTAGACTCAGTTTGACTCCCAGAGCCTGGAATTGAGTCCGCATTATTTCTTGCTGTTATTGTCTCCGTAATATGAGCAAGTGTCGGCTGCATTCAGTGGTTCTCCAACTCTGGGGCAATACTTATGTTTCTCATTGTTTTTGGCACGTTACTAATTTCAGCAGAGCGTATCAGGCGCGCTGGACCAGAGCTACTATGGGAAAACCTAAAACGCTTTGTCGGCCGCTGGATTGGGCTTGCAGGGAGTAATTGAGAATTCAGGGAAGCTACCCTATCTTCCAGTGCTGAGATTTTGGTGATGGGTAAATTGGAATGTGAAAAGATCAGTGCTATCAGTGTGGCCTCGTAGCTCAGCTGGTAGAGCATGCGCGTACAAAGCGTTGGCGGCGTCCATGCGTGGGTTCGAATCCCACCGAGGCTACTTAGCCTTTCACAAGCGACATACAAACTTCAAATTTGCCAAACAACAATTTGAACGATTTTGGTGTTTGCCTTTTCCTCAGCAGCCAGTAATAACCTGTTCTATCTGTTCGAGATGGTTATTATACATTTGATAACATGGGTATTTAAGCACTCCGTACAAAACCAAAAACAATCCGGTTATGCAGCCATCTGTTTTGCCTGCTTGCTCGATAGTTTAACTCACGAGGGGTGAACGTATTTCCGAAAATAGATGCATGATATTCCTGCCTTGATATCTTTGCCACAGCCTGTCTAACCACAGATTCCGAAAACCTGTTTGACCAATGGTGCGTCATTTGTTGGTTAACTCCTTCGTCCCATTTCGATTCAGTAAACGGCGAGAGGAGGAACAGTTGACAAAGGTCAAATGGAGTGAATTCGATATGACTGGGTAAATGAGGCGAGGTAAGTAGCACAATGACCAGGGTATTCATGACTTATCGATCGTCGTGACTGCGTTGGAGTGACGGACACACGTGCAGGCGTGATTGTAAATGACACAGAACTGAATTAAACAAAATATATCGGTAGCTGTCTTGGAAAGGCACCACGAAAGGTGCACAGAAGCTCGCTGGGTGGAGCGTTGATTTATCTTCAAAATGATACCACAATGTATGCACTGCGCATTACCTTTGCGCGCGTGAATAGCACAGAAAGTTCGGTTTGAGCAACCGAACGGCAGAACAGTTTCACACTTGATGTATATATTCAAAAGATTAGTATCACAAGACGGAGCTCACAAAACTGAGTCGAATGAGTGTCAACTGGATGTTGCACAATGAGAATTGGTAGAAAAATTCCACTAAAACCGAGAGCGCACAAACTGGTTGACCGCACCGCAGATGACCCGGTGGAGATGAAGGGTCCTCATATTAGAAGGAAAAGATTAACAGTAGTCTAGTTTTTGTAATCAATCTACCTGATCGATAGGCTAAGTCACTACTTGATATCTGAACCTTGATAATTTTATTAAGTGTCTCATGGTTGTGTAACCATGTCCTGATAGTCCTCAATTATACAGGACTGGTTGGAAACTGAACCTGTCCTGACACTAGTCACCAGCGTAGAGTGAAGGTACTTCTGGTCTGTGATTTGATAATCACGTCCAGCTTGAATGGATCTATCAGGAAACGTAGAGAAGAGCAAGAGACAAGGAGAGAAAACTGCCGTTGCGAAACTGTCGTTTGAAGAACCGCTACAAGTCTACCTCCCATTAACTTTACGCATTCTATGGCAGCTGCAACGATGCATACACTGGTAGAACCGCTCGATCACTGCGAAGTAAAATGATCAAACACGTGTGTGAATCAATGACCCGGCCTGAACCACACATTCGGATTGCATCACGTAGACCGACTTCAGCCATCGCACGCCACTTGGTTGAGAATGGTCACAAGTTAGACCCTGTGAGCTCGGTTTCGCTGCGTCAGAACGGCAAACACTGTGCGTTTTTCTTTTTTCTTTTTGCGTTTTGCGTTTTGCACCTTCAAAGTGTAAAATGTTACCACAAGACTGGGTTGGTCCAGCGCCCAGACTCACTCTGATTGGGAAAGTAATAGAGCAGGTGGATAAGTTTGTTGTTTGAGCAGCTACATCTTACCCGGTGGACGCATCACGGATGAAGTGTCAGCTCGCATGAAGAAGGCTCGGTTGGCATTGGGCAACTTGAGAAATCTGCGGGGCCGTCGCGACATCCGGCTGTCTGTGAACAACCGAGTGTATGCCTCGACAGTTCAGCCAGTCACATACGGTGCAGAAACTTGGCCATTAAGAAAACAGGATAAAGATAGATTGTCGGTGTTCGAACATCGCTGTCTACGCAGCATTGCACGAATCTGGTGGGGTAACCGGATGAGCAGTGCTGAGGTTAGAGACAGAGTTTTGGGTATCCGTGGGTGCCCACTGGAGCAAGTGGTCGACCTCCATAGATTACGTTGGTTGGGACATGTGTTGCGCATGTCACCAGGTAGGTTACCACGGCGAGCGATGTTCGCCAAAGCAGACACAGAGNCACGAGGGTATGAAAACCCTAACCAGGAGACTGGGTCACATAGGTCCTGTTAGGCCCTCTGGCTGGGGACCTTGGAATGATCGTAATAGATGGTTAGCTACACTGAGTGATATGGCTGGGTGTCGCAACCGGTGGCGTTCGCGCATCTCCTCAATTTCTTTGAAACCTTAGACCACTGTTGGACTCCAATTTCAACATTCCTTTCTTCTGCTATTCTCCATCCAAATTGGTAACCAAAAGACAGCAATGGAAACCGGCGGACGGAAATGCGTGATTAATGGTTGTACAAACTAAACTAAACTAGTGGCTTCAGATCATCAGTGTAACATGCTCGAGAGTTGTCACTATCTTTGGTGGGCCAGGTCCACATGTATGCTTTCGCATCGTTGCAGGTATTGGTTACTTGGAGCACTCGCTCATGCATCATTCTCCCTTGTGCACTGATTCCGCCAGGATCGTCGATATCCTTAGACCGCTTCTTCAGCTAGGTCTTGCAGATTTGTTTAAGTCACTAACACCTCCGATGAAGTAACTTCACTTTAAACGGTGCGTGAATTCAGTGCTACACTCTGACTTGGTAAGCTCTTTGCTTTCAAACACTCGAGCGTACTGAGGCTAAACTTTGGTACCTTTAGGGGAACAATATACTTTCCCTTGACTAATCGATTGTTCTTCCCAATACCTACCGAAACATCGAGAAGCACGGTAGATTAGAGATCGGATAGCTTTCACAGGCCGTAAGAGAGCGCCTCCATCTCAAAAATATACGTACGCGGACAATGAGAGTAAGTGAAAGGAATTAGTCTCACATTGTTTGTCTTCTGAGTTGCGTGCACAAGCGGGCTCGTTTTATGATCTGATATTATCAGGATGACGTAAGCTAGGGAGTATAGTACGTTGCGATGTATGACACTGACCTCGACAAATACATCGCACACTTTAAATGCTTGGAAATGCAGAGTATACGATTCGAATTAATTCCGTGTGCTATTTCATTTGAAGTTGTTCTATTTCGGGGATGAGTATTGTGCAAATTCCGGAAATATATTTCGAATACTGTTCTCAATACTACATTTGGCATCGTGGCCGGTCTATTGAAGAATGAATTTGATTCCATTAAAATCCCTAGATCTCAACTGCAGTGCACGCGCTATTGAGGATTATTTTGACCTTTTTTAAATTTGGTTGTCGATTTGTTCGAAGCCCGATGAGGAAAAGAAATCCGCTTTCTTTTTTAATGCTGCCGGCAAAAATTCTTATACTTTAATCAAAAACTTGGCTCATCCTTCCCCACCTGTGTATGTAACGTATGAGGATTTAAGATTCTTCTTTTTGATGGTTACTCATGAACTATAAACTCTTTTGTTTGTATTGAACACTATATCCTTGTATATTCCGAATTTCCGCTTATTGCAATTCCATTCCGTCTCTGACTTTTGTCTTCTGATTTCGTTTTGAGTCCTAGTTCTGGGTTGGACTATTACTGCGCGGAATCCGATACGTATACGAAATACTAGTCCGAGTACGAACCACAACACTGCTCCTACAACATGTGAAGCCGACGAACTTTGAAGCGTTTCAGAGGCCAAACTTCATTCAGTGGCACACAATCTGAACCAGCGTATTCGTGAATTCATCCAGGATTTGCTCGCACAAGCTGCAAAGTATGATTTTGGTGACTCACTGGACATGCAGCTAAGAGATCAATTGATTGCTAGCATTATTAAAACTATTTTACAAAATGAACTCCTGAAGCTATCCAATCCAACGTTCAAAGATGTGCCGGACCCCTTGCGAACAATATCAGGATATTCGCGCAGCTACTTCATCCATGCCACTGACCATCGAAACCAAATCCAATAAAATTCATGCTATAGCCTGGACGTTTCAGACCAGTAACAAAGTCTCGCTCACACAATGTGAAATATTCGGGTAAGTCTATAGTGATACGCCACGTTCACGTTTGACCTACGACTTCTTATCTAATTGCAACGAGCTTTTGTTTTACCAGGTGCACTTTACTTATCTACGCTCAACCGCGGAATTGTCACTTGTCCTGGTGAGTCACGCAGCATCGCTACACGTGTACACCTTTCACTACAGGTCTCGTCCTATAAACAGTTGGTCACGAGTTGTTTGTCTTCTTACTCGTTCGGAGCAATAGTCGTATTGCTCGTTACCGCACTCAGGATTTATTGAGGTAACTTGCGTTTAGTTGTCATAGATAGCGTTGAGCTATCTAACAGTCCTATGGAAATTGTGCATCCTGCGGCAAACGTCATTCCGGATTCACATGTCGATTCCGTTATGCTTCATGTCACGTGTGTGGCAAAACTGGTCATATTCAACCTGCGTCGCAGTACCGAAACTTGTCGTTCAATTCAATCCAATTGCTCATACGTGAGTGATATAGATATAGATATAGATATCTTTGGCATCTATCTCCCATTCCGGTCACATTCGTAAACAACTGTTCAGTTCCTCAGGTAACTCACTTCACTTCAATTTGGACACCGGTAGTGTGGTAGAGTCTCTAATTTCTGTTCATGATTCAAAATTGTTTGCTCCAGATGCTAAATTTCAGCCGTCCACTGTCACCATAAATGGCATCAATGGACATTCACTGCCTATTGTTGGTTCTTGTGAGGTTTCAGTCAGTGATGAACATTCCCAAAGTGCCATCTGTACATTCGTTGTGATTAAGTCTGGCCCCTCCATACTAGGTTTGAAAGCTATGCAAGCACCAAATGTCAATCTTTTCTTGTTAACCTCTATTGTTAGTGAAAATGAATTGAAAGATCTAATTATTAAATGCTCAAAAGCCAGTGGGGCATGAAAATTCCCCAAGTGAAACTACCAGTTAATGGCAATCCAGTTTTTCTCAAACGCCGAGTTATTCCATATGGCCTTCGTGAACCTGTCATGAATGCATTGAATAACTTATGTTCCAAAGTTGCTATAGAGAAGTTGGCGTCGTCAGCATGGGATAAATCAATCGTCACACCACTCACGGCGGATGGTAAGACTGTAGTGACTCTGCTTTGTCACTCGTGTTTTACGTCACGTTCTTATTTACTGAACTTTGAGACGTATTGCTTCCGCACACTTCCATCTTGGTCGTTCAACGCACCGTGCGACGCCAGTCTATTTTACGTTCAAATATAGTGCTTTGGTCCAGGTCTCGCAGTTTGCCTTCTGTTTCGTTTACGTTGGCCATTGAGATTGCCCGTTCGTACTGGATAATCGTTGCGACTCGTGAGGAGTGTCCAGGGTTTACCGCTTGGCTTATCCATTTCTCCTGCCATATTTGAAGAAATTATAAATGACACTACTAGAGGTATGTTTGATGTTGAAGTATATCAAGATGACATTATTGTTCATGCTCCTGACAATTCCACTCATAAGGCACCATTTTTTTTAACTCTTTCTTAGGTTTTCTGATAAAAATGTTTCTGTTAATCCTAAGAAGTGTTCATTTTCTGACTCTCATTTAGAATATCTTGGGTACTTAGTTGATGGTAAAGTTTACAAACCTGATCCGAACTGTTTAGTTCCTCTGGTCAAAGCCAAATCACCATCGAACATGCAAGAATTCAGATCATTGATTGGAGCCCTACAGCACAATTCTAGATTTATCCCTAATTTCATTCGGAAAGCTTCAATGCTATTTATGCTTTCATCTGACAAATTTGTTGGAATTGATGTTCATAAACATTGGTAAAGTGAATCGCTAAATTTTCTGCTGACGGATGCTATCCTTTATTCATTCAATCCCCAAATTTACTTCACTGTTTTTAATGAAGCATCACCTGATGGTATTGCTGCTATTCTTGAACAAAATGGGCATCCAATTATTTGTGTGTGTGGTGATTGTGTAAAAACTGAACACTCTTGTTTCTTTACATAATCGATTGCCTTGTATAATTTCGGCGCGTAATATAATTCCACTTCGAATATTCGGGGGTTGATTTCATACAGCGTACTAGTTCGGCTAAAGCTCATTTGCGCGGATTGATTGCGATTCCTATTCCGATAACATGTTTAGGATCTAAGATGGGCTGAGCAACGGTACGTTAACTAACTCTATCGTTCGGGCGTATTACTAAGTTCCTCAAGAAGCGAGAGGATCGAGAACGGAGTCAGATACGAGCGTTCGTAGTGTAATGTGACCTGCAGTGAAGGAGTGTACAGAAGGCCAGGCGCACGATACGAGTCACCAGAAATTGTGCCATGTTAAAGGTCACATGCGATCTCAAAACAAAGGGCAATAAAACAAAATCGGGTCTTTACACGAATCATGGGAATGGCGTTGAGAAGTAAAAATTATGTCACTTCACAGCTCCTTCTCCCCTAGAACATTGGTGAGGAGCAGCAAACTTTCGAAAATTCAAATATACACGGTGTGCATGTGTGTAGTAGCGAATGATTGAACCGGAGACCAAAGTCCAATGGTAAACCAGTCTGTCACAGTTAACGGGAGCAAATGGTCAACACAGGTGTGTGTGCGTGTGAATGCAGTTCAACGGCTGACAGTGTAGGACCAGGTTCGGAAATCCAAGAGCGTGATGTAGATGTGTAGTGACCATGATTGTACGAAGAAAATGAGCATTCCACGAGGACGTTTTCCATTCATATTTTCTTCACAATCAACTCTGACTCCAACTGTGATATTTCTTTGATTTACTTCTGCTTGTTTTACCGAGCACGGTTTTCCGCTCAGGCGTATATATAAGCTGGGTGCTGTTCAAACCAAGGCAACACGTGTGACACGCTTTTGCTCTGCTACTGCATTTATTGCTTGCACTGTTTAGCGTCACCTCGACACGTTTCGGTACTGTCTAGTACCACGATTCGCCCATAAACGTTTACGACTCCCACGAGTGTTTTTGTCTACATCAGGCAATGAGACACACTTTGAGACTCGTAAGAAGACTTACCGGCAGGCCGTCAACACCGGTTAGCTTCAGAGGCTCCATCGCTGATAAAAGGAGAAATGCAATTGTTGTTGTACGTGCGCCGAAGGGAAGACATCATGGAAGACTGCAAGACACGAAGTGGTTCACTTGTAGTCCCATTAGTCGCCGACTTAATGTTTTATCTTCTGCCAGGTGTGTGCGGCCGTTCACGCGGGTTGCCTGATCAATAAAAAAAATAGCCGGGGTAACCCAGAGAAAAGATCCGGCCGACCAAAACCCGAAAGGTGTCTGACGGTGGAATAGAAGTGGCCTCTTACCCCCACACCCAGCTCCACGCGCCCGATCCGGTGAGAACGTCGGTTCCAGGAGAGGTGATCTTCTTATGGGCACCTTCGCGGACGGTGTCCTGGAAAAGAAGGGGAAACAACTAACCTAACAGCGCTATGGGTGTTGGTAGAAAGGAGGAGTGGGGGTGGAGAAAAGAGCACGGCAGAACCACAAGTTCCATATAAAGCATTTTTTGTAGTTTCGAATTTTGTCCTTGTTAGGGGTTTGGAGTTTTTGCGATTTTTTGTCGTTTTCTGGATAACGTAGAGAAAAAGAATAAAAATGTGTAAAACTTGGATACAAGACATAAAAGGAAGCGGTAATTAGCAATCAAAAGGAATTGGTCGACGAATCTCGCGACCACGACGGTCGCGTTTAACCAATATAGACGGTTGCATAGGGGATCGCTTGTGGTCCGAGGAAATGAACCCGCAGGAGGCGAGGGGGGACGAGCCACTGGATCGCTGGGTTGGGCGGCGGATTCACGCTCAGTGCCGTTGTCGATGAAAGCCGGGTTGAGGCGGTCTAAGCTAACCGTTTCCCGCTCACAGTTAACCTTGATAACAGCGCAGTTATGGGTTATTACCCTATGTGGTCCAGTGTACGGAGCTTCGAATGGCGATCGCGTGCTGTGGACGCGAAGAAAAACATTCGTGCAGCATGACAGTTCTTTGGGTACATAAACGGAGGTGTTCTTGTAACAATCAAAAAACCTGAACAATCCATTCAATTACCTTGCATTTCCTTATCTTTCTTCGCCAGTCTATCGTGCATTCTTTCCGACGGCGGTATTCATGTCGGTGAATTTTCTCTTCTGAACCTTCTATTTTACCTTTTTTACGGTGAAGCATATCTATTGGACACACACTTCATGTGCTTTGCTCTTACATGTAAATGAGATTCAGTGCTTTTTCTTGTTTTATTACGACCAAAGTTTCTATTGGACGCTCGTTGTTGAACTAACCGTTGCTTTCGGTTATATTGAATCCCTTTAAGCTGTAACGCTCAAAATTATTTTGCTTGATCTGTTGAAGCGTACAGAATTTTCCTATTGGTCCAGAATTATCTGAAAGGTAGTTCAAATCACTCAATTTCTTATTCACTTTTTATTACCGCAGATATTTTCTGTGAATGTTTGTAACATTTTGGCTGGATAGTGAATCAGGCTCACTATCAGAGGTATGACTGCCTTATGTATTTGTGATTATTGCAAAAATAGTACCGTAGATTATTTTTGGATCGACTTGGTTTTCGATAATTTGGGCTACGCGTTGCTCTGAGATTTGTTCATCGCTATCCAGAACGAGCAAAGGATCATTTGATTGAACGCGTACAGACGAGGTCTTTTTCGTTTAGCTCGGACCAGGACAATCGCGTTTTGGTCGTTACAGTACTCTGATATGCCCGTCACTCGGAGAGTGAACCACCCGCTTCAAGGTCACGCAATGGTAGTCAGAAAACTAGAAGGGACTTGGCGTCTATAGAAAATAAGTTTGCTCTTTTTGGCCGGGAAACTCATCAACCATTCGGAGCACCAGCGATCTAAGGCTAAGAGACCAATTCGAATTTTTTCGAGGGCATGCATTATATTGCTCAAGGGAAGGTGTATGCGATTTTGATGTTATCTACCAATATGCATCCCATTGTTGATGGATTTGCATAAATCATTTATATGCGTACCAAATAATAGAGAGCCAGAGACACTATCCTGTATAACTCCACTTTTCACCAGCTGAGTAAGAGAGGAGAAGCCATCTAATGAAACCGCTTGCGTGCTGTTCGAGAGGTATGAAGCAAGCCATGACATTCTTGGATCGTCTAGACCATATGATCTAGCCCTAACCACGGATCTAAAATGGAATACTGTGTCAAAGGCCTTCATCATGTCCAGGTAAAGCACTATGTGAGCATTTTGTTGTTAACCACTCTTGTAATTAGGTTTAGGAAGTCAAACTGGCAAGTTTGGCAAAAACGATTTTGAGAAGTCATAGTTGTGGCAAGCTAAGGTAGTTTCCGGAAAAAACATAATTTACCAATGGTTATTTAATGATTTTCTCCATTATTCTGGAAATCGTGGGAGTGTGGTTTATAGAGCGATGATTATATGGGTTTTGAGTGGGTCCAGTTTTATGCTGAGCAATAATAGTCGACTGTTTCCATTGGGATTGAACAACACCATTAGTCAGTGAGAAGTTGAATAGGTTTACCAAAAAGAGCGGCATATCTAGCCCTCCGAATCGTAGAGCTCCCGAAGTTAGTCCGTCGGTCCCAGGATCTGAGGAAGGTTTGGTCACTCAGGAGCTTAACAATGTCATTTACCGTGAAACTGATGATATTCAGAGGTTCAGTCATGGGTAGGGTAAGTAGGGTGGTGGGTGAGTCTATCATGTACAAAGAGGTGAACATAAAGTTTAAGTTTTCAGAGGTTCTCTGGAGGAGTGAAGAGAGATATCTTCGGGTGGAATTGGGTGTAAAATGCTGGGACTCATGACTTTATTTCTAGCTTTATGTAATTCAAAAATTTTCCAGGTTGCATTTGAATAGAACAAAGCCTTGAGTTCCTGGCTTCTGCGTAGGTTGGCGGTTTTCAGTTCGATTGTTTCTGAGGGAACGTGCAACTGCATCAGGAAAAAGAAATCATGAGAGGATTGATACCATCTAGTAATTTTATTGAATTGAGTGTTTAATTTCTCTAATTGTGAAGTTGGGCGGTGAATGGATACAACAGAAGTTAGGGATTTGATGCAGCTGGTAATTTTGTATAAAAATATCAGCCGCTAGTGCAAGGTTTAACGAAAGGGAGAAGTTAGACCAATCCAGAGAAAGAATCAAATTCGGAAGGCATATTCAGTTCATTTGATGGAATGGAACATCCGTTGGCGGAGGTGGTGTCTTTGTCAACTCTNTCTTATTCAAACGCGCATTGAACAATTTTGCTATCACTACCGGGAAAGTAGTCATGTACAAGTGTCTCTGACACCGTAAAACGATTTGAAAAGATTAAGTTCAGGACTTGACTACCCCTAGTGGGGGATTTTACATGCAGTTCCCAACCACCAGAGTTAATACTAGATAAGAATGAAAGGATTTTATCTGGGTCAGATACAGATGACCAAATCTTCTGCTATGAGTTTTGGTCTATGTGCAAGATCCGATAGATAATTATACGTTTCAGATATATATGAGAAGTTGGGTGAAGCTAAAAGTGGACGATAAATGCATCCAAGGAGCAAGGTTTGATTACGGTGTGATCGTTAGAAAAAGGAATTTCTGTACTTTATCAAGGATGGGGCTATTCAGATTTGTTGCGTGTGTTATCATTCCACGAGACGGCGCTGGTCGGAATAGTCACTTCATTGAGGATTACAGATGGGAGGTTAGTAATTTTGCATACATGACTCAAAACCTAATCAGAAACTTGCCATCCCGATTCATTCCGAGGCATGTGGTATTTATAGAGTAGTCAAGCGTTATTATTCCAACTATATCACTTGGCGCTTGGTGGTCTTGTTATATTTTTGATATTCGAAAGTTACCTACTATTTGCAAGTAAGTAATATCTCAAAAATTCGTAGTTGATCTCTGACATATGAAGGCATCCGCTGTAACTCCCGAATAGATCAACAAGCAACGCGTAACCAAAATTCGATCCCAAAACGTCAACAAAACGAACGATCCGGCAAATTTCTACGGTACTGCATTAACAAGCGATCAAATAAGCAAATAAAAACTGTACAAACCTCAAAGTGATCTCGAAACAACTTGGAAGAGCCAAGTGTTACTGTGAGCGTAATTCAACAAATCTGAATGGAAGAAAATGAGCCTGCTCAAATAAGCAAATAAAAACTGTACAAACCTCAAAGTGATCTCGAAACAACTTGAAAACAAATCGATTAAGCAAATAAAAACTGTACAAACCTCAAAGTGATCTCAAAACAACTTGAAAACAAGAGCAAAATAAGCAATTAAAAACTGCACAAACCTCAAAGTGATCTCGAAACAACTTGAAAACAAGAGCCAAGTGTTCCTGTGAGCGTAATTCAACAAATCTGAATGGAAGAAAATGAGCCTGGGTAAGAAAAGCACGCTGAAAACACTACAAACCTCAAAGTGATCTCGAAACAACTTGAAAACAAGAGCCAAGTGTTACTGTGAGGCAACAAATCTGAATGGAAGAAAATGAGCCTGGGTAAGAATAGCACGCTCACCGTCACACTGCACTAACAAATCTGAATGGAAGTAAATGAGCCTGGGTAAGAAAAGCGCGCTCACCGTCACGCTGCACAAAAGTGATCTCGAAACAACTTGAAAACAAGAGCCAAGTGTTACTGTGAGCGTAATTCAACATTCTGAATGGCGAAAACGAGCCTGGGTAAGAATGGCACGCTCACCGTCACGCTGCACTTGAACGAGCCAAATATGAGCGCTCAAGTCACGATTCAAACAAGTAGGGTAAAAATTGAAGCAGATAAACAAACAAAGTTAAATGGTAGGATTGATGTGTAAATATACGAGGGGAGTGGAACGTCAAATGTCTATATGTATATGAGGCGGATGGTTTTTGGTCAACGGAACGTAAAATTCGCGAAATGTGGAACCGAGATGGATTGATTGGGCTTTACAGGAAGGATTTTCACATGTCGATCAATACACCGCCTGGCAAAATCCTTACTAGCGTCAAAGGGTCAAAGGGAATTTCAAGAAAGTACCAAATCTCACCCTTAATGCCTATTCCCTACAGTCTTTGTGCCTTTATTGCGAGCCTATCGTCGTTCTATCCGTCTCCGTCAGCTCAGGAGGTTAGTCACAAGCCGTTTTCCATGACTCACAGTGCCTCCTTCGCCAACCCGGAGGATTCCTCAGCTGCTTGGGTTCCCAGTTGCTTC
>UZAN01052785.1:2813-17225 GCA_900618425.1 Echinostoma caproni
CCTTCCGAACCCATAATAACTTATGGTGAAATATCTTTATCTGTATGTTGCTCCTATATTGACATTTCTCGATCACAAACACCATACATCATTATTCATCTGTTAATTAGATGCCCGGGCCATTTGAATTTTGCGTGGTTTGAGAACGTAAGCGACTGTTTGCCTCTCTCTGGACATCTTATTTGGCTCGCTTGCTTGAGTGCTCTCGGCTCTTTATTGTACATTTTGTAATGATTTCGTTAATTCAGTACCGTAGAACATTGCGGATCAATTATATTTGAGGTTTGCTTTATTGTACATTTGTAATGATTTCGTTAATTCAGTACCGTAGAATTTCAGGTTTGCTTTATTGTACATTTGTAATGATTTCGCTTATTCAGTACCGTAGAACGTAACGGATCGATCGTGTTTTATTTCGGGTATCGGTTCGGCTACGCGTCACTCAAGTACGAACTGGTTAACGTACTCGCACCCCGTCCCCGTTGTCTCGACATATGCGGCAACTCCTCGGTACCTGCGTACTCGATGACGCTATCCTCCGCCAGCTTTGGTTGAAGCATTGACCTCCACACATCCAGGAAGCTTTATCCGTTCTGTCCAACAGTTGGTTGGAGGAGTTGGAAATAGGCCGCGGATAAATTTTTTTAAGCGAACCCAGATTCGCAACACATCACAGCTTGCTCCAACTCAACCCCGACCGCTGCTCCCTGCGATAATATCAATTCGTGAATGAGAAACCTTGAACTGCAGAAGCAGCAATTGGTTCCTCACCTCTCTCGCTCACGGTCATCCAGCTGCAGCCGAAGTCAAAATCACTCGACTTCGCAAACCCGCAGAAACCACCCGCTAATAAGCTCCAACCCTCAGCATTAAAGGTATCAGCAAGAATTTGGCCCCAGAGCCAAGAAATGCAACCCATGCTGTTCATTCACCTCATAGGAAAACCCCAAAGCCGTACAGTAATGACGGCACCTGTTTCCGGCATCCTACGCAGTCGTTTTTATGCATCCAAGATCAAAGCTCTGGTATCCGATTTTTGATCGACAACGGTGATGAACTGAGCGTGATTCTCCGTACGGTACACTAACGCCGCCTTCAATCAACCCCTGTCGCCCTACAAGCAGCCAACGGTAGTCGCATTCACACCTACGGCCGTCGCCCCATCATCGTCAATCGTGGTTTAAGACAATTCAGGTGAATTTTCACCATTGCGGATGTCCACACTGCCATCATCAGTGTTGATCTTTTGTCTCCTTTTGGTGTCGTTGCTGATGTCAAGCAGCAAAAACTACTCGACACCTCCACCGCATTATCTGCGCATTTTTTCCGTGGTATACCGTCTGCCCGTAATTGAGTCATCTGTCTTCTCCATTATTCTTCGTGAATTTCATGAGTTGACACAACCCTCCGACGAACTTGCCCGGGTTGCATACGAGGTGACCCACGGCATCATAACCAAAGGTTAACCCGTCACCGCCAGACCTCGCCGACTCACCCGATAGATTGGCCATGGTTCGCGCAGAGTTCGACCACATACACCAGCTTGGTATCATTCGTCCACCCAACTCCCCTTGGTCTTCCCCTTTGCGTACGGTACTCAAGAAAATCCCTGGAGATTGGCTTCTTGTGGTAACTATAGAACACTCAATAACTCCACCACACCCGACAGATACCACATTCCACACATACATGACTTCGCACTCACTCTCCACTCAGAACAAATTTTTCCAAAAATCGGCCTTGTGCGTGCACACTATCATATCCTAGTGACTGAATCAGACATTTCCAAAACAGCAGTCACAACCCCATTTAGTATGTTCGAGTTTTACGAATGTCTTTTGGTTGATGTAACGCAGCACAAACTTTTCAATGTTTTATGGACCTAGTAACTCGAGGTCTTAATTTTGTTTTTCGTTTACTTGGATGACATTTAAACGGCTAGCACTTCAGACAAAGAGCATAACTCCCACTTGCGCATTCCATTTTCACGTTTTAAACATTATGGTCTCACATTAAACCCATTTAAATGATATTTAGGTGTGTCATCCTCAGAATTTCTAGGCCTTGAGATTACTTCCCGATAAATCCTCCCACTGTCTTCTAAGTTTCAAGCCCTTCAGGACCTCCCTCGACCAACTTCTGTCAAACAACTTAAATCTAATTTGGGTTTGGTTAATTACTATCGTCGTTTTATCCCCGATTGTCCCGCTACTCTTCATCCTCTCACACACTTCTCTGCGGTAATACAGAAGACGTTCTCCACACCCCTGAGGCGCTTAAAGCGTCTGACACCGCCAAATTAGCCCTCCAGGATGCTGCCATGTTGTTCCACCCTAATTCATCTTCATCCATTCAACTGGTGCTGCACATCGACGCGTCAAATCATGCCGTTGGGGTGGCGATTCCTCAAATAGTTACAAATGTCCAGATGCCCTTGGCTTTCTGTTCACAGAAGCTTTCCCCATCCCAATCTAATTACAGCACCTTTGGTCGCAAATTACTGGCACTATACCTGGCCATCCGACATTTTCACCACCTCCTCGAAGGTCGTCAATTCATCATCATGACTAACCACAAACCACTGGTGTTTGTTTTCCGTGCACTTTCTGATCGCTACTCTCCGCGCAAAATTCGTCACTTGGATTTTATCTCTCAATTTTCCACCGATATCCGACACATCAACGGATCGGACAACACCGTCGCAGACGCTCTCTCGGCTCAACATCAACAGTATGGCTACGCCATCCGATATCAGCCTTGAGACCATTTCTAAACATCAATCCAGTGACCCTCATTTCGGAGACCTACTAAAATCCACCTCACTACGTTGCACGCAAGCTCCCCTTCCACATTCACCATCAACCATTTTCTGTAACACTTCCTCTGGACACCCTCGAACCATTTTACCGTTTAGTATGCATTTTTATTCATTTTCTCACCCCAGTGTTTGCTCTGCGTCACGTCCGATTGCCGATCGTTAAGTTTGGTCCAGCATGAACAAAGACTACCGACATTGGGCAAAATCTTGTTAACAGTGCCAACGAAATAAGATTTCACCGCCACACTGTTTCTTCCCCAGGTCATTTCCCCGTCTCAGATACTCTTTTTTCTAATGTTCGCATTGATCTTGTTGATCCACTCCGCACTTCGAGTGGTAAGCATATCTGTTAACATGTGTCGACCGTTTCACACGTTTGTCGGTGGCCGTTCACCTGGCAGACACTTCCTCTGAGTCCGTCACACAACATTTCCTATTTCCCTGGATTTCTCATTACGGTTTTCCCCACACTGCATTCATTGATAGGGGCGCTCAGTTCCAATCTGCGCTCTTTTGTAATTTCACGTGGCTTCTTGGTTGCCAACATATTCGTACGACTGCTTATCACTCCGCAGCAAACAGCTTAGTTGAACGTTTTCACCGACAACTCAAAACTTCACTTCGCACTCACGAAGATCCTCGCTGGACCGAATGTCTTTCCCTCACCCTCCTGAGCATTCGCTTTGTCATCAAAGAAGACCTCGGATGTACGGCGGCGGATTTGATTTACGAAACTACTCTTCGTCTACTAGGTGATTTCCTTCAAACTCCACCGTCAACCCTTGCTTCTCCGTCGACGTTTGCCGGTGCATACCAAACCAACTCCAACACGCCGACACAAGGGGATTGCAAAAGTGCCTGACGATTTGCATACGTAGCCAGGTTTGCATTCCTTACGACGCTACACGTAAACTACTTTATACACCGTACCATACAGAGTAATTTCTCGTTCCGATAATTGTTTTGTTTTGGATCGCAAAGGAACGCACGACTCAGTAAGCATCGATCTTTTGAAACCCGCGTATCTCGATTCATCATCGCACAAGCTCCATATATTGTTTCTTCACCAGTAATCCCTGATACATCACCCACTTGAAGTCACTCAACAGCCACAACACACATCTCTCTAACTATCCCACCTTCTACACACGCATTAACACTTGCAACCGTTTTACGTACAACACACCTCGGTAGAAAAGTACATTTTCCTGCNNNTGCTCCAAAAACGCACCTGTTCTACGCCCTAAGGCGGAGTTCAGCTCGATGGGCGTTGTCTCCCTCAGCGGTGAAGTAGACCTGAAGCCATCTACGGATCCATCGCTTTCCTTACACTCCTCCGACTCCGGCTGCAAGGAAATTTGCCATTGGTCATTTTCTAAAACATCCTCAATGACTTAGACAGGGGACCGTCTATCCACCCCTACCTGCAATGGACACTGTTTCTTAAGTTTGATTTTCATTGGCTTCCGCTCAACCGGCCATACTTTGCCGTTGGGTTGCCATGTGTTTGGACTCCTGGGTATGTCGGGTACTACTCTATACCCCCCACAAGTAACATGCAGAATTCTGTGCTAATTGGTTACATGAACTCAACAAGTAGGGGTCTGGCCTACGAAATCCCGATGGTTCCGGGTTTTTCAAGGTGCCCACCCTGTGCATCCTGCTAAAGCTAACGAGTGGAATATCAGCTGCCCGTAGGACAACCCGTATTCTTAGCCGGCCCATATTTCTGATTGTTCCTCGGAGTGACAGTACACGTCTGAGATTTTGTCAGGATCAGCGCAACACCTGGTAACCATCCGCTCCGAGAAACTCAGAGTCATAAATGTGTTGTGAAGAAGAGACATTGTAGTGTTTTGCTATTCTATCCACTTTTATATGACATGATTGTACAGCTTGTTTTAATATGCACAATACCTAACAACTCAATACAAACTCTTTTCGTAACGGCGCACGTGTTTTCCAAGTGTTGCTGAAGCATTACGCATACATTATCAGTTATCTTCAAGCGGTCCGTTAACTGCCGCAGCGATCCATTTCAGTAATACTACACACTATCAACCGGAGCCATACACCAGAAGAAGAGGACTAATCAGCCAGCCGGACAATCCTTTTATGAGTCCGTTCCATGAACCGTTGATTTTATTATTATTCGTTTATTTAGTATCTTTTCCACTACAGCATGATCTAAAAGTGGTGATGCTGAATGTTGATAAATTTCATTGAAGTGTGTGATGAACAGTGAATGAAGATGGAGTAGTGGGAGCTGAAGAAATCAGAATGAAATATCATAAAATAAAAAAGCCTAATACATGGAGTGGGTCAGAGACGGAGAAACTATTAGCGACCTTAGACCCGGTTTCAGATACAATCGAGGAACGTTTATGCCCAGGATGCGTCACGTTTCCGCTTGAACTCGACAATGGTTTTCGACCCCGTACATCCTGAGACAGTTTGTTCCATGTATTTACTACCCGGTGCGAGAAAAAGACGTCTATGAGGCATTTTGTTTGCCCGGGACGTTTTAATCTCATGCTCTGCCTTCTGTTGGGGACATCGTTCCACTGGATTAGGTGTGAGATTCCATGAGAGCCACCCGTAAAGATACCGAAAGTTCCAATCAGACCACCTTTTATCCATCTCTGCTCAAGCAAAAACAGTTTCAATACCCAGAATGCGTTCAGATGTGTTGCGCCCCGAAGTTGCGGGAACATTCGCGTGAATCTCTGCTGCACCCTCTCCAGAACCCTCTGGTCCTTCTTCAGTTCTGGGCACCAAGCTTGCATACAATACTCTGGGTGTGGCCGGACAAAGGCTATGTATTGCGGGACTAGTACGACAGGGTCCTTGGACGTCACGGTGCGCTTTAACCCGAACAACGCTTTATTGGTCGTACTTACCGCAGCAAGACATCGGGTTGAGGCCCCTGATCTCTGGCACTACTTTCATAGCTCCAGTATAGTGTGGCCCAGCCCCCTGAGCACTCCCTGCTCGCAAGACTTCGCACTCCGCTGCAATCAATGAGGCCCCATTCCGCAGACCTTGTTTGCACTACATCTAGATCGAGCTGGAGGTCTCTATCCCGGTGTCAGCCAAGGAGTTTGACGTCCTCCGCAAAAGTGAACGACGGGTTTACTAGACGGAGAACTAGGTCATTGAAGACCGAAACAGCAATAGTCTAAGAACCATGGGACCCCGCTGTATGCCTGCCCGAAGTTAGACCACTCCCCATCTATCCTAACGCAAAAGGTTCTCAACTGAAGGTAGTTCTCAGTCCACCTGATTAAGCTAGGGTGGATCCTATGGATCCTAGCTTGCCGAGCAGCAGCCGACGGTTTGCGGAGTCGAAGTTCCTACTGAGGTCCAGATAACAGAGTAGGCTGACCAATCTATCTCCAGTTCATTGAAGTCTTCTACCATTATCAGCTTCCTTCGAGCATTACCTATCTATTACTATTGGACAGCTTACTCTGCGCCAGAAGGGTCTTTCGGCAAATCTTCCGTCGAATTGATCCTATAAAGAGCTCTTTTTAAACATATCGGTGGGGCAACTAGGTGGAGGCATGGTGAAGCACCATCAACGCTTGATTTGGTGATCACCAAAGCAGCAAACGAACTTGAAATGGTCCGGATAGAAGACCCACCAGGCAAGAGCAACCATGCAGTCATACGTCTGCGACTAGTGAACCAAGGGCCACTTCTCCCGGATAAGTATCGAAGGAACTTTTCTGGGATGGATCACAATAGGCTGAGGGGGCTGGGTCAGCAGGTCTCGTGAAATGCAAACCAAGAAGGATGAGTTGTGGAATAAGATTAAGGAAAAACTCATAGAAATCACAGATAAAGTTGCGTCCCTGAAATAGTTCAGAAGGTGAGGCAATGCCCTGATGAACTAGTGCAGCAAGATAGTCTATAAAAAGAAACGGGCAATGTAGAAAAATATAAGAAAACGGAAGTACATCAAGCTGACTTAAATACAAATTGGTTGGAAGAAAGACGGAGGGTGTTGCGTCCGCTTGAGCTCGTAAGTATAATACTTGTATTAAATCACACCAACACCGTGATCTAGCACGAACGGGCTTGAACTTTGCGATAACGATCACTCCTCAACTGGAATGAACAAATTTGCACAAACTATTGACAATAAATTCCGAGCTGGAACGAAAGTATTCAATCCGATAAAAAAGAACAGTCCCAAGTAACCGAAACCGACGAGAACGAGCAATGAAATCACGAATACAGACGGTAGACTACGACGTTTATACGGTATCTAAAACACATTATAATAAATTGGACAAATAGGAAAAAATATACTTGGATGTATGCTTACCCAAGCAGAACGCAGGAAACAATCGAACGAAAATGTACACCAAGCTCAACCGAGCGGACCAAGCAATATGTCCCGGGTTGAACGTCAAAAACGTTATGTTGGAACGTTTAAGCAAACAGGAAGTTACAAACAGTAAAGAGTAGAAATGACAGAAAATAAACAGTAATAAAGAAGAAGAATAGAAAACCTTTTGTTTCAACTACGGTGCATCAGCTGCCGTAACAGAGGGTATGCAACGAGAACAACGCAGAAAGTACGAAGCTAGGATTACAAGTAATTTAAAATAAATCCTAAGGCATACTATAATCAGGTTCAATCTACGGCCACGTTGAGGGACTCAGTGGGTGCAGTTACGAACGAAAGAGGCAAACGCGCCACAACTGGTGAGGAAAAAACCACTGCGCTACTTTAATTCTTTCAACGTGTATACATTTCGGACCAAGGGCCTCAGGGGTTTTCAGTGACTGGTAATCTGCATATACCAGAGATGGAAGGTACAGATATATTCGTGGAGGAAGTATGTAAGAGCATTGAGCAATTTGTTACAGCGAAACCGACAGGGCCAAATGGGATACATTCAGCGTTACAGAAGCCGCTGGGATATGTGGTGGCAAATCCACTTGCCACCTTATTTAATTTGTCCTTCAAGGAGGGGAGACTGCCAAAAGCTGGCTCCTGTACACTGCAATCCCCATTAACAAATATAAGGACAAAGAAGTGTGGTCAAACTATAGACCAGTAAGCCTTACGTCAGTCATCCTGAAGATACTAGAGCGCATCATAAGAGAAAGGATGGCGACACATTGAAAGCTACAAATTGGTAGAGCCTCACCAGGATGGGTTCATGCTGCGGAGGTCCTGCTTCTCAAACCTCGTGGTNGTATTTCTAGACGTGGTAACAAAGAGACTGGACAAGGGAGATTGAGTGGAAATGTGTTACCATGACTTCCAAAAAGCCTTTGATTCAGTGGATCATAAGCGTCTTGCTCGAAAAGCCTTTAGGATAGCGCCTAGAGTAGAACAGTAAGAAGCCTGAAAGGAGGGCACTTCTAGGTAAGAGTGGATAAAGCGCTGTCATCAAGAGGAAAATTGAAGAGTGGATTCCCCCAAGGTTCCGTGCTGCGACCACTGTGATATGTTTTTTGTTCGTCAATGACCTAACAAACGGACTGGAAAATCTACGCCTTTGGTTTTCGGATGACATCAAGATAATTGGGGCAGTAACATGAGAGAGTGCAAAGATATTTAGACAAGGTGTATCAGTGGACCTTGGGGTGGGATCTCCATCTGAATGTAGCAGTATGCCAGCATCTTGTTGAGGAGAGAGAACCAAAGTCCATTTGCTGAAAGGGCTCTCCGGGGTACAGAAGGGAATTGAGGAGAGAAACTGAGGCTAGAGATCTGGGAGTGATAATGGGGTCAAACTTCAAACCAAGCCAACAGTGCTGCCATGTTGCACAGAAAGCCATGTGGGCAATATACCAACTGAAAAGAGCAGTATGTTGGAGAAAGCATTGTCCTCTTACCGCTGCACAAGGCATTTGTTCGGCCACAACTGAAATATTGCGTCCAAGAGTGGGGGCCCAAATTTGTGAACNNGAACTTAGCCTCAAACCCGTAAAATACTTCAGAACTTCAAGACAGCAGGCTTCTAGAACAGGTATAACGTCGCTTCACCAGGTGGTTTGGTCACTTTAAAGGGATAGAGTAAGACTAAAAGTTGAAGGAGTTAGGGCTGTTCTCTCGGGAGAGAGAGGAAAAGAAGAAAAGGTGACCTGATAGAAGCGTTAAAGATAATAAAAGGCTTGACGCAAATACAGGGGGCCAATGAGTCCATTTTTAAGATGGGAAATAGTGAAATCCTTAGCAGACAAATATGAGGCCGGAGAAAGAAGGGCCCAACCTATGGCTTAGAGGTCATTTCTTCGAAGTAAGAGTGGTAAACGACTGGAATAATCTGTGAGTGAAATAGTGGAAGTTGATACGCTAAAGCAAATCAAGCTGCAGCGTGACAGGGCATGGGATATCTGTTATGATCAACACTCGGATTAGTAATTCATATACTCATCGAAATCCGCGCAATAATAGTCCAACCCAGAATTAGAACTCGGAAATGAAACTAGAACACAGAACTCAATTATGAAGTTGAACTGTAATGAGCGGAAAATCTAAATGCACAAGGATATCTTGTTCAATAAACCAAAGGAGCTTATAGTTCATGAGCAATCATCACAGTAAAGTATTTGGACAGCATTGAATAACACAGCAGAGAAGTTGCAATACAATTAATGAATAAAGGGTTCTCCTTGTCATACTGTACTAATCACTCAATTTTGAGTGTCTTTATACGTGCAGATCAGTGACAGAATCTTACACGTACCACGATAACACAGAATTTACGATTCTCTAAAGACCTTACGTCGTCAGTTCGAAAAACTGGGGGATCTAAGACCCACCAGAGCAAGAAACTCCTAATGTTGACATCCCGCCTTCAAGTCCTGGATCCCTGAAATGAGCTGAACTGACAGAATAGTTTCGTCAGGCAACGTTCATGTTTAACAATCTTACTGTGATCCCTGGATGATGTAACTGTAAAAGATAGATGAAGGCAAAACCGTAGAGGCTTACTGCCCGGAATTCAGCAAGGCTTTTGATTCAGTGAATTGTCGCCTGTTTCTGAACATGTAAGAACGATTCGGAATCCAAGGACAGCTGCACAAATGAATAAGTGCCTTTTTCTTACAACGGTTATTTTGTGTGACGGTTGAAGAGAAAAGGTGAGCACCAGTTCAGCTGACTAACGAAGTTCCACGAGGCTCAGTTTTGGGACCGCTTCTATTCCTTTTATACATAAAGGACTTGCCATGCACTCACATCTCATCAAGCTACATTTTCACGGATAACGTCAAAGTGATTGCTTTGAATGGGAGACGGGAACTAGAGCGGCACTTAGAGCTAGCTAGATGAGCAAAAAATGTGACCGAAGTGCGACAGTCTAAATAGTACTGAATGTACGACTATGAGAGCCCGTACTGTAGTATTCAGAAATGAATTGGCTCAAACCCAAACTGCTGACAACAATGAAATACATAGAGAATTGGTAGCAGCAATTGCCGACGTTCATTAATAAAAGTACAGCATGTTTGATAGAATGTAATAGACCATCACATTGGTTGAAAGACTACCATCCAACCACCTTACCGTCTTAGCAGACACACCGCATGTACTCAATCTGATGTAATGTTCGCCGGTGTACCATTGGTTTACATTCCTGCACTTTGATTGGATGACATAGAGCTGTACCTGGTCGTGCTTGGAATGCGGTCACGTGTGTACGGATCACCACAACTCTCTTCCCTCAAGTGTGCCGCGTCAGCCTGGCTCGCCTAACGGCTAGACTTGCGGACTGCAATCGTTGGCTCCGCCAGTTTATGGTGATGTTCTTTCGTTTTGCTTCGTTGTGACTGCGCATCTGACTGATGTGGCTCCGTCTGATGCATTGACGGAATTCGCAACTTATTATCTCCCTCGCTTAGCTCTTGATGCCGCTGGTCGGTTTATGATTTCAAGTAGATTTGGCCTACGTGTCGTTAGTTGACAGTTGCATCATTCAAGTCGGTAAGTTTCGCCATGGATTGACCCAATTTTAGCATGACTATGTCAGACGCGGGTCGCAAATCATTACCCTTGGAAATATATAACGTCACTGGAGTCGTGGCACCGTAGGGAGGATCGTAAGCGTGGTGATTTAAACATCATTGCCGGGTTCTCCTTGTTGGTCGCATGTGTTACATTTCGCTGCTGGAGTAGGAAGTTATCCACCAACTTTTTCAATTCAGGTAGCGGCTTAGGATTGACTGAGGCAGTTGCATTCTTGACCATATTGACTAAATTCTCTGCCGCTCCGTTCGAACAGGGGTGACGTGGTGCAGTTCAAAGGTGTCGGCAACCAATGCTGTCCATCCAAAGCTTCATTTTGGTCGCACAGAATAGAGATCGATTGTCCGTCACAAGCAATTGTGGAATCCCTTCGCGACTAAAACACTTCCGTAGTAATTGTATCACAAATGATATGGCAGGCGTAGTCATGAAGAATACCTCTGACCATTTGGAGTATGAATCAATCATAACCAGCGTGTGAATCCGGTTCAGAAATCAACCGCAGAAATACCCACGAACCGTTTGCCATGGTAGATAACTTTTCGGTCATAGATTTCAGTTTTTCAGCCTTGTTCTTAGTTTATGCAAATATGACTCACAGTCCATGGCTGTTGTGCGCATTTCTGCGTTCAGCTCCGGCCACGAACATATCTGTCGAGCCAATAGTTTCATCTTCTCCACCCCCATATGTTCATCCTGCAATTCATCCGATGACATTTTCCGTAGTGGCAGTGGAATTACCAAACAATCATCATGACACAATACACCATCCAGCTGCATGAAAACCTCTCTCAGCGAACAAAAACCGTGAATTTCTCCTCCACACTTCTGGTTACCACGTGGCCTTGATCGATGAGAGTATGACCAAGTAGTACGGCTTAGTGGATTTGGGCAAACGCTCCCGAGACTCTGGTGCTGCTGGGGTGATGAAATGACACTTTTCTGTCTCTCAAAATCGTGAGTATTGAGAGAGAAAATCAGCGTGCTGGGTTGTCTTTCCTTGACGATTTTAGATGTGGTTGTACGCGGCTAAGGCGACGCTCTACCTCTGCAGCATAGTAGCAGTACAGTTCGCGATTAATTTGCTGGGGTTGACTGAGAACTGTAGAGCTTAGTGATCAGTGTCAATGGTAAATCGCAACTCAAAAAGATACTTGTGAAGTCATCGAACAGCCCAAAGCACAGCCGAAGCTTCTTTTTGTGTCTTCCAGTGTCCCTTTTGAGCTGCATTAAGTAGACGTAAATGGAGATCACTGAGCACCATTCTTGTTCTAAAACGGCACCGATTCCGATGTTGGAAGCACCAGTCATCGGTATAGTGGGTTTTGATGGTGAAACAGGGCCAAAACTGGACGAAAAATAACGCAGCGAATTAAACCACGTAAGATATCTTCACACTCTACTGACCATTCCCAAGCGCCTGAAAAATGAGCACGGAGAAGCAGCTGCGTCATTGTGGTAAAGTTCGAGAGAAATCGTAAATAGTATCGTAGACATCCTATCACGGATCTCAAATGCGTTTGATCCTTTGGAGGTTCCGTGCCAGTTAATGGTTTGGAATGTGTCGCTCCGGGACGATATTCGTAACGACCAAAACGTTATTGTCCTGGTTCGAGCAAAACAAAAATACCTTGTCTGTATACATTCAGTCAAATGATTTTCGCTCGTTTTGGATAACGATAACCAAACCTCAGAGCAATGTGTAGCCCAAATTATCGAGAAACAAGTCGATCCAAAAATAATCTACGGTACTATTTTGGAATTAATCAACAAATACATACATACATACATACATACCTCTGATAGTGAGCCTGATTCACTATCCGGCCAAAATGTTATAAATCTTCACAGAAAATATCTGCGGTAGTAAAAAGTAAATAGGGAAAAGAGTGATCTAAATAATCTTTCAGATAATACTAGACCAATGGGAAAATTCTGCACGCTTCAACAGATCCAGCAAAATAATACTGAGCATTACAGCCAAAAGATCTAAGATCGATCTGGTACGAGCTTATCGTCAGATCCCGGTCGCCACTGAAGATGTCGAAAAGACTGCTATCACGACTTCTTTCAGTCCGTTTGAGTTCCTACTCATGCCTTTTGGTTTGCGAAACGTTGCTCAGACTTTCCATTGTTTTATCGACAGTATACCTCGAGATTTAGATTTTGTTCACGTTTACATTGACGATTTGCTTATTGCCTCTTCCAATGTAGATGAACATTATCACCATTTGACCTTGCTATTTCAACGTTTATCTGAAAATGGCATTGTAGCCAACCCCGATAAATGTGAGCTTGGCAAAAGGGAACTGATTTTCCTTGACCACAAGGTCACACATAAGGGTATTTTACCATGCCAGGATAAAGTACATGCTATCAGAGAGTACACTTTGCCATCCTCAATCAAAGACCTGAAGGCCTTTTTGGGGTTCATTGAATTTGTATAGACGATTCATCCCACACGCCGCTCAACGACTGCAACCTCTTACGGACCTACATCGTGGTAATCCACGTAAGCTCTTGCTTACGGATGCCGCACGAGTAGCATTTCAAGAGGTAAAGACATATTTAGCGTAGACCACGCTGCTTTTGCATCCTGTACCGCCAGCCACGCTTAGTACAGCGGTTGATGCTTCAGACTTTGCACTTGCAGCGGTGTTGCAACAGCAGGTTTCTGGGATTTGGCAACCTCTTGAGTTTTACTCTCGACGCCTTACACCCACAGAAACCAAATATAGTGCCTTTGGACGCCAGCTGTTAGCAGCTTACAACGCCATTCGGCTATGGTGGCACGCTCTTGTAGGTGGGGTGATTAAATGCATAAATCGAAGCTGAAAAAGTTTCCAACTTCGGGTTTCCAGATGGCTTGGAGACAATACACGAGGCATCATAATTAAGCGGTCTTGCGCATTACAAGGATAAAAGTGACTATGAGGTGAAAGTACCCAGCCGAGCTAGAAAGGAGCCAAAACGCCACAGCTACACTCGAGCCAAGGGCTTCAATAAAAGGATGATAAAACCTGTACATTTGGACCGTCATCGATGATTCGGAAAAGGTAGACGCCTTGCGCATATACTTCAGTAGAGTGCATAGAGTAGATTGCGGTGACCTGGCACTGCCGGATTTCCTCCACTGATTTTTCGGTGTTTCCCGATCAGAACCCTTCTGTCCTCTGTGAACATGTTACGGACTACCTTAATTTCTGTTTTAACCAGTGTTGTCCACTAGAAACGGTCTTTATCCATGAAGACAGATACCATCACCGCTACTCAAGCAGTTACGCAGGCGGAAAGAACAAGCCTACAAACAAGGACAAAAAATCCATGTCAAGCGGCTAACAATTTTGATTAAAGCTAAATAAATCGGTTGAACAAACTGTACATAGACACTACCCTGGGAAACTCTAGTTGTCGTGGCATGTGGAGAGCTATCAACCGATTGTGTGGCAGTAGCCGTGAACAAAAGCGGAACTGTCGATATTGAAGGACTAAATTCTGAGTTTAGTCCAGTTTCACGGTGCACTGCCCTGCCAGACTTAGTCAGCTGTATGCCAACACCAACTGTCAAACCCGCCACAGTTCTGAAACAGCTACTAAAAACTAA
>UZAN01052786.1:1460-17224 GCA_900618425.1 Echinostoma caproni
TATACATATATATATATATATGTCCGACAATACCAGTACGACAGTAACGAGCGCTGTGTCGGGAACCAAGTTCTACGGCATACCGAATAGTTAGATTTGCAAACGATCCAAGCCGAATTCTCAGTTTCATTGCTGCAGACAAAACCAGTAGTTGAAAATTGTCGATCATTAGTATTGATTCTGTCTAGCTTGAAATCAACTCTGGTGCACAATCGTAAACACACACAGCCTCCTTCTAATTCGTGCACGCACCTGTGCATGTATGAAGTTAACCTGGAAGTGCAGGACTCATCTTTGGTTTATTTCATCAGTATTATAAATGAACTTCATTCCCCACAGTCCATCAGTTTACCGCATTTGTCCATGCAGTGATTGACTTCGGGTACATCTTTGTGGTGATCGTGCAATGAGATCAGACGGGACCGAAGCAGATACTGCGATACAGCTTTCAGACACTCAACCAAGACGTGTGGACTCCGACCAACCTTGCGAGTCTAAGCACACGCAATCTGATTGGCTGAATGTCTCAGAGCTAATAGGTGGATCATACCAACTGTGATTGTCCAGCAAAAATAAATAAACAAATGTGTGACTGAGTTTTGTGGTATTGATTTGCATGCGTTTCTAAATAGAACAGAACCGAACAGAAAGGTAAGCAGTTTCGTGGTAACTAAGCACTTGAAACTGAAAAGGGGCAAACATCTGATGCAATGAACTAATAATAAGCTGAAGACATCGTAAAAGATCGCAATTTCTTGGATGCATAAATGATACGCCGAATGGTATATTTAAATTCCATTATAAATGAACAGCGCATAATTATAAAATAGGAAACAAGTAGCGGAATTAACCTACTTTTCATCGATCCGATTTATTTTGTCACGAAACATCGACCGACTTTTCATACTACTTAATAGCATATACTACTGGCTATCATGTTATGTGACAGGTCCTGGAATTTACCCACTTTTTCAAATTATTGAGGGGTACGACAGAGCAGGAGATCGACTGTAACCGTATCCATAGCTGATCCTGCTCTCGTTTTGATTTCGGCTGCGTTGTCCTCACTCCTAACCAGAGTTCGCATTATTTCAGTCGAATACAATCATACATTTCTTACACGCTGACACTGCTGGGGTGAATCCGGTCTTGGTGGACCAATCGAATTTCTTACACCTTTTTTCCCGAAGACAAATAGCTAGAATCAAGTTTCAGATAAAATGCCACAAGTTATTACTGACCAGATTGCTTGAAACCCCTGTTCGAGTAACTAGGTTATCAGACCGGAAACTTCTTGCATCGACTCGAGCAGTGCATGAGACATTTGGTTTCTAGATCAAGGTTGTACCCGTTTACTTTAGCTTTGGTCACGTGAATATTGTGTTCTGTGGCCTTAACCTTCCTTTTATGTTTCCTTTCTTCCTTCAACTTTACCCTAACTTTATTGTTTCAGGACACTACTGAAAGGGAATAGACAATAGTGTGACACTTCTGTCAAAGGCTCACTCGTCATCGTTGTTCACATGGCCTTTCGACCGTCCCGCTGTTCTCTCCCGTATTGGGATTGATCTAATTGTGTTGTTTGTCTTTGCAGATACAGCCCAAAAATAACCATGGTTTAACGAAATATATGGGCACAGTTGCGGGGAAAACAAAACATTCAATTTGAGGGAATAACTAATTTCTCTAGTTACTTCAACCTGATCACTTCCCGGCACGCATCCGATTGAGTGTAGCCAGAGTTACTGAATTTCGGTTATCCTGGTGAAATGTGGCTTTTCGGAATATGGGTGGTGGTACTGACTCAGTGGTTTAATCGCTGGTGGTTTGGACCCTATGATCTGAGGTTCGAGCCCCGCCCATACCACCCGACTTTGGTGGTAGACAGCTTTGTTGTCGTCCGGTTCAATACCATACCTAATCAATCGGAGCCTTACGTGGTTCGCCAAGCCAAGTCTCGGGGAGTAGGTTACCTGATTTCATCACAGAACAATAGGTTTTCGTGACTAAGGGGATTCGCCCCCACTACTATTCATCACACTTAAGTGAGTAAAAACATGTATTAGGTTCACCTGTTCAGTTCAATTCAATTCTTACAACCATTAACCATGCACTTTCATGAGCCGGTTTTGGTTGCCCATTTAGGTAAAACAGTAGAATGATGATTAGAATGTTGAGAGCAGGTTCATCTGTTCCAAATTCCGAACGACAGTGTGGTATCAAATGAGTGCAACTGGCAACAACCTCATAGTCTTCACCGTGTTTCTCTTTTTGTTTGATAAACTGCAAAATATTGGTCAAAACTGAGTATTTATTGTTTCAAAACCAAATAAACTTCCTCATTAAAGCGATTTTCAGCTAGTGATATAAGTTACTTACTTTTGGCATAATTCAATTCTGCCTCATAAACCGGTTTTCCACCAGTTTCTTTTGCACTCAGTGCATACGACCCCGTTTCGAACGGTTCCGCATAGCCCAAAAATCGATACTCCACGAATACACGATGTGTTTTACCCCAGTCTTTCCAACTGGCCGGTTTTCGAGTTAGCTGAATGCGATTGAGACGAATCTGCACGTGACCATCATCGATCTTCGCAGTCGGTGTTTGTCGTGGGGATTCAGTCGACGAGACCAGTTTACTTTCAGCTACGTTTTTCTTCCCGGTCAAGGACTGTATCCTCGTCACAGATCTGGGCGAATGCGTTTTGCTCAGTTTTTGTCGTGGCAGTGGTTTTGGAAAATTGGAATCTGGAATTGAAAGAGGCCAGCAGAATTCAATATATAATTATTGCTGGAGTCTCGATGTCCAAACAACTTCTGTGCTGCTGCCTGATAACATAAACTGCGGAACCCCCGCCGGACTAAACGACCTTCTCATTTGCTTGCGCTTGTGTGAGCTAATGAATGATGTGAAGAAGCCAAAATAAATTACGAAAGGATGAAAGGCTAATGAAGGATGACTGAATGATGGTAGTGAGGTCTGTAGTTAGCAAATGATGACCGAATTCAGGTACATGTGGATTTATGATAAATGTATCGTGTAATTCAGGCGTCAGCTGAGAAGCTGAGAAGCACTGGGCAGCTGTTTCGACGTGGTTGGATCTCATCGGTAGTGCGAATCCATCGAATCAACTAGGGATCGAACCCTAAACCTGATAGGCAGAACGCAAGCACACTACCGACTCGGTCACCGGGCGGCTGATCAGATCGTTTCTCATTTTGAGTCTACGAGATACAGCACAATCCATCTATGCAAAGTTGTTCCGGGCCTCGCTCAAGTCCGTACTAGCCGTTAGGGTTATGACTCAGTCGGAAACTCTCACAACCTGGTTATTTGTTGTATGACAGTAATGGACGATTTGATTTGTTTTTTATAATGAATTCGTCTTGTAAACCAGGTAGAAACAGCTGCTCAGTGGTTCCGAATGTCTTGGCTCACGCCTCATTTACAGGACGAATTCATCATATAAACAAATCAATTCATCCATTACTCTCATACATGTGAATAATTCCGTGCATATCACAGCGCTTCTCACATGTCACATTGATTGAATTGACATGCAAACTGTGAATAGCTATTTGATTCTTGACTGGTGTCGTCCACGATGTGCATTCACCGGTCACATATATGTTCAACAACTGGATTTCATTAGGCTAACGGTGTTAATCCTAACCGTTAGATCTGGTGCCCATAGTCGAAGTGACATAAAACGTGAAGACAACGGCATAAAATCGATCTATAGAGTGCAATGTTCGAAAGAAATAGCCGAGATCCGCGTTAGGTGCACAAACGATACCTTCAGTGCTTGTTTGATCGGGTGAGGACATGAGTCGTTCCGGAAGCACGGATACTGTCGGTGCCTTTCGGGTTAGACGGATCGAACTGGCATTGGTGTTCCGCCGTTCGGCAATGTTTGATCGATCGGGTAAGCCCGCTTCGGATGCCGCCTCGTCATCGGACTTGATCTCCGATTTTAATGGACTCTATGATAAATGTGTATGGAAAAGGAACACAGTGTTACTGATTTATCTAACACAACAATTTCGGATATCACCCTCAAGCAAATGAGATGGATAAAATGATATTGTTTATCACTCGAGTGGATCTCAATACACCCTGCAAAACGTGTCCTGATTGGAAAAGTGCTCGTTCCAATCTCGAATGCATTGGTTTTCAGATGAAACAGCAAAACCAGAACAACTTAACCGGAACGTTTAAATGATGCTGGACTGAAGGCTGTTTAAACCCAACAACGAAAGATATTCCTGGGATGTACAGTCACCGATGTGCGCAAGTTGCATTGTGTTGTAACTGAAATGTTACCATGTATAATCATAGGCTTACACAAGTTATACAAATACAATACAGATATATGTATAGGCTTAAATCTTAGTCTAAAAAGTTCAAAAAAGCTGACGAATGTGTTACGTGTACCAATGATGAAAAATGAATAAGAAAAACAATTTATGTAGATTGATGCATAAAAACATTTTTCGTGTCTTACAAATTGAGGGTAATAGTGAATTAAAAATGCAATTTAGCGAAATAACCTTTTCTTCGGTGACTCATCAACTGAATGTATTGCTGGTGCCTTGTTGCAACCAGTCTTTGGGGAAGAATGAACTTTCGAACGCCTGGTTTTACAAGAGTCATTGAGTTTTACCGAGTATAGATATCAAGCGGTACATTAATTCAGATTAGGCTGATTGCCAAATGTGCCAAAAAAATAATATTTAATTTGCTCACTTTTTTTCTCTCACTTTTCAGCGTTTTATGTTCCTTGCTCTGATCTGATCCGCTTGGGTGACTCGGTTCGATTGTGTCCTTCTTTGTCAAATGCTTTTTGTCTGTCAACTCGGAAACAGCCGTTTCATTCTGTTCCTTGACCACATGTGCATCAGTTTTTGCCTGTGATTTCAATGCATGTGTCCCACGCAGACCAGCAGATTTGGGTGCAGACTGAAAGAGGATCGTCAACAAAAGAAACCTCGACAAAACTTATACAACCTCAAAGCATCATGAAAGATGATGTGTTCAGCGGTACGGTTAATCAATCATTTTATAAATCAACCCATGACTTCTTGGATAGTGAGTACAGTTACGGTTACCTTCTTTGGATTGTTCGGCGGGCTTATCGATGAAGCATACACCTAAAATCAACACTCAGGGCTGCTGTGATACAAAGGCTATCTGGGGTACTAGAGAAGTGGGGAAGATGGGTAGTGGTAACGGAGCTTGAACCCAGGACCATCTGATCCAAATGTTGATGAACTTGCTCACTCGGACACGGCCACCATGAAATTGTATTCACCCGGAAAAGTAATCTCATGAAGATAGGAACATGGTATTCGTGGACCGTAAAACCGAATTCAAATGAGTGATGCGCTAATCGCGTTCTTATGGAAAAAATAAGATTCGAACCAAACGCAACAACTATAGAGATAAGTGATGATGATGATGTGTTGGCAGCACTCGTCCTGCTTACATCTAAAATAAGGTTAAAATCTATACTAACATGACTATCGTTAACTAAAATAATGTGTTGCGGTGTTGCGGTTTACTAACTGAAAAAAACGTAAGCGGCGGAGAACGTGATAATAGCTCGCTTCACAAAACGTTGGCGACCGAGACAAAGAAAAAAATAGCAGTTTGAAGTAACTGGCTGTAACCAGAACTGAACTGTTACTCATAACACCATGCTTACAAATAGCAGATTTTTGTTTTGGAAGCATCAATCACAATTTGCTATTTTTACAGCGTGATTAATGTCCGTCCGTTAGGTAATTCATCTAGTCTAGATTTTGTCAAATAGCTTAATCGATCACAGGCAGCGAAAAACTAGAGACGATAAAAAAAAACCAAACTAACCAAAGAATAACTGTCCGTTAATATAGTTCGATCCTGCGACCGTAGAAACAGAAACTTGAACTTTCTCCTAATTCCTTTGCTATCATGTGTGTTACTAGTCATGAGAGTGAAACGACCGGATTGTGGACAGAGATTATTGTTCCCACGCGTTCGTTGTTCATGGTCACGAAGACCACAAAAAACATCTGCACCGGAAAATTTCACAAAACTATCTTTTCAGGGGAAGGGATACAAACACACACACATACAGATGCGTGGAGGACTAGCTAGGTTACCGGGGTGGGGTCGACCGAGGCACGCCTCATAATCGTGTTTTTAACAGCAGAAGGTTGAGAGGTCTATACTGTATAACCACCTTGCCATCCAGACATCGCAAGGAAGCTCCAAACATGTATGAGCCTCGAAGTTCCGATGAGGTCAATGAGACACACTTTGTGATGATTCCCAGACAACTGGAAATGATATTCGGACAATTTGCATTACCACATCTACAAAACTGGGTTCACAATTCGTGAACGCTATTCATTTGCTCTGAATTCACATTCATAAACTTAAATCCGAATAAAACTCCGTAATTCGTTATTCACATCTTTCAGGGATGCAGCAAGCCGGTTGTCCTGCGCATTTGTCAGCAGTAAGGTGTTATTTACAAAGCCCCACCCCTCCTTTTAACAGTCTACATTTTGAGGGCAAATCGGTATGACTCTATTCACACGAGAATAGGTTCGTTTGACAATTTTATCTGTTACAGTGTTTGAACAGATTAGGACAAATATATATAAATATACAACAAAATTAAAAGAGATTCAACGTTCTTGAACACACACTTCAAAATAAGATGACTTGGCTCTATTCGAAGCCACTTTAGAAATGGTGGGTTTGTGAAATGCAATTTCCGTGTTTCCGCAGTTATTGATGGCTTCCCGGTCCACTAGCCTGATTCGAAAGGATGGACTATTCGCGGGAAGCTGATATTTGACTGTGTTTAAAGTTATGAGACTTCAGTTTGCGTCGCCACGGTTTTCGCATGAGAACATTGATCCTCGCCCTCTAAACTGGCAACCTAGTCACTTTATCCAAATCTGCAAGAATTGATTTATTCTCTCACGGAAAACCGAGTTTTTCTCAACCACATAACTCATTTTCCATCTATCATTCGAATCCCAAGCGCACAATTGAAAACTTGACTGACCTGAACCGACTGAACTGTACTGGCCGTAAGAATCTCCGGTTCATTTTTTTCCACTGAATTTCCGGACTGACTTGTTTGGATCGGGTCGGCCGTTGAGCGGCCGAATGTATACGGTCGTTGCCAATACAATTTGATGTGAATCTGTCCGTTAGCATCTGTCGGAACCGCGGTTGCTGGTGAATTCCAATTCAAACGACTGGAATCGTTTGGGGGAGATTTTGCTTCCACACTGGTCAGAGGCTGTACAGCAAATGTGCCCTCAATTCGGCCTTGTGGACCGCGAGTGACTAGGCCGAGAAGTGGAATTTGTGCTGCTCCCAGACAACTGGCAGCCTCCTCGGGATCAGCGTTGTCCATCAAAAACACTGTTAACTGATGTGTTCGAAGATATCTGGAAATGAATTTTGGCGCTCAGGTGATTGGAAGGGGTTATGGGATCAAGAAATTGGGACTAGCTTCCAGCAATTTGTTCATTCACTCTGCACTACCGGTGGACGTACTGGATCTTATAGTGACTGGCTTCTCAGCAGAGTCGCTTTATCTCCGAGTAGGTTATCTTTGCACCGAAAGCGTGTGAAATTCTATCCTCATTTTTATAGAGACTGGATAAAGAATAAAACTGTTGGTTCTACCAGTTTACTTGCATTGGTTAATGTATCGGAGCATCCAAGGAGATGTCTCTAATCGTGCACCTCGTCCAATCCTCTGTATATCCCAAGCGACTTCAGTTTATTGCCAGGCTAACCTTACACGGCATGTTTTACTACGTGAATTCCAAATTTTTTCACTCTGCGCTTTCTGCCAGGCGTTTTTTTGCACGTAATCTTCACGTAACTCAGCGAGGTCTTGAGAACTACAGTGAATAAACAAAAGACCGTTTACGCGCACTCGACTGCGTGAAAAGATGACCTCATATGCATATATATTACGTTGTTCCATAAGCTCCCGCCGTTACATAAAATTATTTGTTCTACAAAGACTTTTTGATGTTTGGTGAAGTGTTTTATACCATTAGAAAGCCCGTGCTATATTCTGCAAGATTAAAGTAACTCTTTTGCCTATATTGTTTTTTGTCTTTTTTTTAGCATCGTCAAAAGGATTGTTAAGTCGACAGAAATCGAACTTTCGACACCTTTTCACCTTTAATCGAGGTCAAAGACGAAGTGAAGTTACCAGAGATATTTGTGCCGTGTATGGAGAGGACGCTATAGCTAAGAGAGCTGCTCGGAATTGGTTTGTCAGGTTCAAACACGATGATTTTGACCTCAACGAAGCTCCTCATTCCGGATGATCAGTCGAAATGGATGAGGATCAACTCAGGAATCTTTTGAAAGAAGATGGCCGCCAGACATACACCGAATTGAGCGAAAAGATGAATTGTGATTTTGCGACAATTTCACGCCACCTTCAGTCGGTGGGTTTCACTCGAAAGCTTGGAGCATGGGTCCCGCACGAACTCACCCGAAAGCTGAAGGATAAGCGGCTTTCCATTGCTTCTCAAGTCTCGCTCGACATCAAGCAACTCATGGCCACAGGCAACGCATATTATACATATATATATATATATAAAATATATCAAGAGAGAACTGAAATTCCTAAGTGACAGAATCAATGATTCTGTAAATGATCTCGAGATTGTTCACAGTTTCTTTGACCTTCTTTATGCTAACTTGGTTTCACGGTTTTCTGGCACCTTGTGTTCTACGGTATGGCTCACAATTCTAGATGTGTTCTTGATTCCATGTTATGATCTACCCCCAAATTTGTATTTGCGTAACGTGCCGGTTTGGATACAATTTATTTCCTTCTGTGAATGTTTACGTATCGTTCTATCATGGCTAGTTAACACAATGCAATTGATATCACTGCAAAACAAGATGTTTCCGACTGATCAATGTGATCTTTACAAGAAATTCATTTAATGTCTTAGTACAATTTTTGGTGCGTGTTTCTATTTTGATTCACTTTTGAAGATGACAAATGAACCTAAAGTACTTCTGTGTGTTTAAACAAACTCACTGGTCCAATTTTTCATCCATTACAACCGGATACGACTGTAAGTGATCGAATTTGGCATTTGAACATGCCTCCATCACTACGGAGACCTGTTCCGGCTGATCGTAGAATTGATAAACAAAATACGGTGATGGCAAACAGTCGGGACGACGAGCACGCAAATCCGAGGCAGACGTGATGTACACACAAAGCTGATTGTTCCCTGGATCTCCGTCCGGTGCGATTGCTCCATCTCCACGAGCTTCACCATCTGGACCGGATTGTTGGGGCGGCTGGAGGCGCGCTTGTCCGGTGACAGCTGGCATTCGAGGCAAACTGCGGAAACGTTCACGATAGATCCTTCGAGTTTTGTGTGAAAAAGTAGACAGGGTGAGATTCAGTCGGTTTTATTTATGATTGAACTGTGAGAGGAAGGGCATTGATTTACTATGTTTACACAAGTAGGGAATTCCATTGCAACCGCGGGTTGTAATAAAGAAGACCGATGTGTACCATTGGAAGATCTGTTGAAATAATATTTTACTGTAGAGTTTTAATAAATAATTACTCTATGGAAACCATCTGGTTGCTATATAGTTCCAGTGACCCATTGAAACTACCACTTGAGCAGTGTGCTTCGAAGGGTTGTAGGCGAGTCATGTAAATCGTAATATTTATCATTAGATAGATTAGCATCAAATTCTCTGAATTAAAACACTCAAAGATTATACACTTACATGTTTCTGACTCCTTAAATACACGTAGGCAGAACAAGTGACCATGCAACAGCACAGATAATGAAAACACTTCAGGATTGTGCCTTTGTAATAATGTATAACATTTAAGTAGCCCCAAAGAAACACATGGAGGACAACAAAAGCGTGGCGACCGAGCTCATTGTGAGTTCTTCGTAACCATGTGATTACATAATATTAAATAAATACATGTTCTCGTCGTTAGTCATACTTTATGTTATGTAGAAGATTGTTTAGGAATAAATAAAAACGAGCTTGTTCGCCAACCTGTTATTCTCTGTGTGTTCTGTGGGACTAATGGAACTTTGAACCAAATAGAGATATTTCGTATACAAACTCTTGCCTCAGATCAAACAGGAGAAACGGTTGCTCGGATATTTATAGACAACGTGGTTGCACGATTCGGTATCCCGAAACATGTCAATATCGACCACGGACCGTGTTTCGAATCCAAGACTTTTCGGGAGACCTTAGAGCGTTGGGGCATCAAACGAACAAGAACGTCCCCCTATCATCCGCAGGCCAACGGAATGACTGAAAGGTCCAACGGAACAATGAAGGAATGGCTCAATAACCATCGCGGTGATTGGGAAGGAAGCCTACCGGAAATCCTTTTCAACCACAGAACGACATCTCATTCGACCACGGAGATATCACCTTTCGAAATCATATACGGTAGAGAACCCAGAACACCCCTTGATACGTTTCTCGGAAGATCTGGCGAGCAGCTTTCTACGAAGGAGCGAGACAAACTGGAGAGAGAAGCGGTTGAGAAAACCAGGCAAACCCACCAGCGCAATAAGGCAAGGTACGACAAAGAACACCGATCATAAAAGTGGTAGCCACTCGTACCAGGACAGCTGGTAAAAGTTAAGAATCAAGGTAGACCCGAAACAACAGGACCGGGGGCCGCAAAGTTCAAGCAGAGATGGATGGGGCCATTCACTGTTCTGGAGAGGAAGAACGCCAGCTTTCGGATCAATCAGGGTCCTCAAGGAAGATCGGTAAACGGTAAAGAATTGGAGTGGTGGTACACCCGCGGCAATCATTTTAAAGGAGGGGTGAGTATGATGGAAGGCTGCACAAAGAGAGTCCTAGCTAGCGACCGAATTAAGAATGGGGCTCATCCGACCAGACGCGCAGACGCAGCGGCAGGAAGTACCTCGCGGGACAATGTTGACTGCCACCCGAAACGAGCGAATCGACAATTACAGCCCGACAAACAATCCGCAGCTAACGGGAAAGATATCCACCGAATGCCACAACGTCGGAGCTGTCGATCAACGCATCTCGTGCCGCGATCGGGTCAAACCAGTTGGAATGGCACGCGGAAGAAGAGGCAACGTACGTGCCAAGTGCGGACCACAACCAACAAGGAATGAGCCACAGAAAGAGGCATGAATCATCCCACCGCGCGTTTGAGAATTGATTGTATACAATCGAACGCATACACCGTTTCCTTTTGAATTGGATCAATCGACGTTTTTCCCATCCAGCTCGCCTTCTCGCTACAATATGTCTCTTACAAACCAATCACGATTGGACTTCTGTCTATGCCGATTCACCTCTACCGACCCGTCTCAATATGGTTTAAATTAAAGCGAGAGCGAGGGACGTGGTGGTTCCAAAACAAGCACTTCATCCAAAAATATTGGCCATAACTACACGGGAAACGACCAATTTATCGATAAGAAGTCTTAAGGATTTATCGTTCCAGCTTACCCGTTTAGTGACGGGACATAGCTGTGTAGTTAGATTCATCGGTGCGTATGGCATCTAAGTGTGAGTTCATTCATGTTATTTACAGTAATCGATAACAGCACTTCAATTTGGGCCACATTGGTTTGATTCTTTTGTGAGTAGTTGAAGGGAAATTTAGTCGCACACACACACACCTTTTTTGTTCTCAGGACTATCCTGTCACTCTAACAATTTCCCCAATCCAGTCCACTGTTCTTGTATTGAAGTGTGTACTTGGAGCAACAGAATACTATTATCCAAAGTCTAACGAAATCCACTGGGATGTGGACACTCGGACAGATTTCTATCTTGTCCGGGACCGATCACGCTTTCAAATAGACAAACAATCCAATAATATATCACTGATAGAACTGTGGGCGCCTAACCGCAAGTTGTTCATGGGAAGCCCAAGTGTTCGTGGCATTGTTCATACTGGTGCCACGCATAGATTTAGTCAGTGGTTGATGAAAAATTTGTCCCGCTCTGGATGGCGGGACTTGAACACACAAGTCACGTTAGACTCCCCGATTAGGACCTCTAGGTCAGTGCAATCGATAAATGAATAGAGAAACAGAGTGATAGGGTTGAGTGGCATGAACAGCAGTTCTCGTACACGTTATCCATTTAATGACAAACTTTGTCTACCTGAATTTTACTTACCTCAGTGCCTGAGGCATTGGAACAGTCAATCGAATCCAATAGTCCAATTTGCCCACAATCATACCGATGCAGCTGTTCGGACCGGTATCCGAACCGAACAGGTCCAATTGACCGTGACGCCGTGAGACTGTTTCATCCACATTTCTCAATGCATTGGACGTTTCTGAAAATGGAGAAAAAATCTGATTGTATCACATCAAAAACCGGGATTATTGATCAGTGTAGCAGACGGATTTCTATACAGTGCATTTCGGCAGAGATAAGTTGATTGTTTTGAACCGGTTGGAACCCCGGGGCAGGTCACCATGGGATGTACTTTTCACCTTCCAAGTACAAACTACCGATCTAAGGTTGGCAGATAATTATGCCTACGATTTCTTCGGTGGTGAATAGCTTGGAGTTGCAAAACAAGCTTGTCCATTTGAGAATTTGTGCCACAATTGGTGGTAGTGTTAAAGATCACACACTAGGTTGGAAATACTTGTTGAATTTTCGCCAATCGGAGTCATTCACTGTGCTGTTGGACACTCCCACTAGCTCCTGAAGAACGTGTGTACCGCACTTCAGTTCGCGCGGTGCTGGTCGACGACTGCTAATCTTAGTTACGCGGTTGAAAAGACACCAACCGACTGCCCTGTGGTGATCCTAGCGTACGAAATGACGCACACCACGGAGTGGCACGTTACGGTATTCGCACAACTGTGATCAATCAATCTTCCCGGGTGACGTCAGAAAAGCGCGTGCCTATCACAGCTTATGGACTACAAACAATAAGCCGATTGTACCAATCAATCAGAAACCGTGCGGCTCAGCCAAAAGCTGAACAACACCAGAAATACTAACACGCGATTGTCAGATACTTGAATGACCAATGAGCTTGTTTTGTATATATTATTTAATCCCCCTGATTTCTTTCATTAAATAAACTGCCATTCCTGTGGCCTCTTTTTCGCATCTTGGTCACGTGGGATACTGTCGTGCAATGTGATCCAGTGCTTACGTTGCATCTGTGATTTTTAATCCGTGCTTTGTATTTCGTGATCAGTGAGGGAGTCGTAAAATTACCACAGTATCATATTCGAAACAAAACCATTCGACGGTAGATATTGGACGGGTCGAACAGTGGATTGTTGATCGATATCACTGGCAAAAGTTTCATTAATGCCATCAATCTAGCAGAGTGTCGTACCACTGATGCCCCTTTGTGTATATGTTGCGTATATTTATATATGTGAGTTTGTTTAGGAACAGCGATGGTATCAAAGTGATCAAAAAGAGAGAAAAAAATGACCGAAAAAATCAAAGTAAATTTGGAAAATGATGCGATTCCACTATACCTTAAATGTTTCAAATTACAATTTTACACGTGTGTTTCCGTTTTTCCAGTGCATCGATTAAAAACACTTAGACCGTAAAAGATTCGCACTAAATCTGTGCATTAATCAAAACCCGCAATTTGTAGACCATGAGCCGTAAAACTGAAGCTCAATGGATAAGTCATTAACCTCGACTTGAAACGAACTGTCATCTTACTTCCTTTTTGATCTATCGAAAATATGCAGATGTGTTGTCAACTTCCAAGAAAGGGGCCGCGGCCATACTAAGGCTACCTGGGAAAATACAGAAATGGGAAAAACTTATAAAAACCTTTAGCTTTGTACCCCAGTCGTTTAATCAAAACCCGCAACTTTTTAGCCACCTCGAACGAACTTCAGTTATGCGACTAGAAGCGAGTTTTCTCACAAATACCGGGATACTTTGAGGTAAACGAATGTTTAAAAGTTTAGTTCCAACAAATTTCAGTGTTTCAAAGCTTGGTTAACAAATTCGGTGTAGTGATCGCATGCCACGTGGTTTCACCGTCGTAAAGGTACTAGATGCTACACCACAAATTGATTGGAGAAGGTTTAAACGATGCACTCGTATCGTTAAGTCATTTAACATCTCTCTTATGAGTGGAGTATTTTCAGTGGAGCAGCTTTACAGGGATTCCAATCAAAAATATGCCAAGCAATCTTTGTGTAACATTCTTGTTTCCAGATACCGGGGACAGATGAGCATACTATTGTGTTCAAGCTAGATTCTTTAGTGAACGGGAGACTTCAGACTGCTTTACAGCCCACCTTGGAGTGCCCGTAGGTGCAACAATATGATAAACCATAGTTGGCCTCGTCAATGTATAACCTTAACGTTGCGTGACCAGATCGCTGTGATCAATCAATAAATTTCGATTGATTGGATTCGAAAACTATCGAGTTTTATTCGGCAGACCGGATGGTTATAATCATGACCGAATATTGATGCCCATCCAACAATCGGTCACTCAAACACATACTGATCGATGTACCTGGAACATTTTTCTCTAATCTCTCCGTCTACTGCCTCGATGTCTGTTAGATGCTCGTCAACAAAATCGCACTCACTCCTCATTGACCCTCGTATCGTATGATTCAGGTTGGAATGTTATTTCTCGATTCGTGGCCACAATAGTACAGCATGTGTTGATCTTAGTGTCGAGGTGTTTGATTTCCTATTTCAAGTCAATTCATCTTTGTCAATCTTCTGCAATAGTGAAACCATGGGATTTTGTTTTTTTTCTTCTGGTCATCCGATTATCGATTATCCATAGTGTGCATGCGTAGAACGCCGCTTTCGGTACGACGAGTATTGATTGCTCACTGCGTTTAGACGAGTAAATACATTGAGTCACCAAATTATCATCCCGGGGGATGTGTGTTCGAACTCGACCACCACCACCGCCGGAATTTCCCGATTGTATGTGTTGAATGGCAGCCCTTTGAGTGACCGATTCCCGTTCCTGAAAATTGTATCTTTGTATAATGCAATAAAAGGAAGTAAAATGAAACTAACAGAAAAAAAGCGAGATGTAGTTTATGGTAAACTCTTTTCTATGCCATATCCCTTACTGTCTCAAAGTATTACCAATCCTCATCCCATAACCATCAATCGTAAATGGTGGAAAGTATCAATCTGCACTTCAGTTCAGTGATGTTTATGTAACCTTTAATCATATAATTCCGTGCAGAATCTTCTCTTACCCGTAATCAGTGTGTTCAAAGATATGTAACAGAGAGTTAGATGACGGAGTGCAATATGTAAAACAGGTTCAGCATGGTCGGAGGTGAATGTATCGGGTTTTGACTGGTCACCCTAAGTTTGCCAATCGTGAAATGCTCCTATTCGACTAAGCGTTTCAAATAGCTTCTACTAAGGGAACCTCACTCACTGCTTTCCTCCGGTGGTGTTTTCCCTCCAAAATGAAAGAACAAACAGCCAACATCCGGGTTGATGAACCGCTGGCAGTACACATTGGGGAGTTGGCTAAAATCCCTGATTCCAAACCAACCAGGAGAAGGTGTGCAAACCACATACACTCACACCTTCCTGGTTGTGACGATGGCCATCGGTTGAATTGTGTATTGAGGTGTACTGTACACCTTGTACTTTCGACCCCATCCGAAATGTGTATGTTCCGATGAACTGAACACCGGACCCCAATGGATTACAGTTTTCACACACACACACACACACA
>UZAN01052788.1:0-17223 GCA_900618425.1 Echinostoma caproni
GGTGGTGACGATGTTAGTTCAAATACATCAACTCTAGGACAACATGGTCATGATCCATATCGCAGTTCTACTTCCACCAGTAGTCTGACACAACATAAACATATGTCCAGGAACGTAACAAGTTCAAGTTCGCATATGATAATACACAGATCGCATAAATTAGCGCTAATCCGTGCGTTAAGGAGTTTTAGTAATATCCGGATTTGGTCAGAGAGCGCGCAAGCAGTACACGATGGTCGACTACGTGCAACCATTACTGACATTGTATCTTGGGCATCCGTTTTCGGTGGCTTTTCTGTGTTTATTTACTCGGCATAAAGAGGATATCGCTCGTAGCAGAGCATGGTCCATGTCCACGAGTGTTGACCAATAGGAGCAGCAGTCTTCAGTGGATCCTCGCCAGCGGTGGCCGATGGCAATTCGGTCGATTTGAGTCCAGCGCTGAGAAGCGGTTGGCGGTCTCCATGGAAGATGGTATCATTCCTTGTGAGATAAGTTCGTGCTTGATAGAAACAGTCCGTGGTCAGCACAAAGTTCGAGTAGGCATTCTCCGTTGTCAGTCCTGTTGGATGGGATTGCATATGAACCTCCAAGTAGCCTCGCTGATTCGCCCAGGGATCCCACTTGAGCATTAAAGTCTCCAGCGACCACCACGATTTCCGTTGACCGAGCACTTTGGAGCAGTTGAGAGAGGTCCTTGTAGAATTGACCCTTCACTTCAGGCGACCTGCAATCTGTCGGATACGACGAATAAGCATCGAAGCTTAGTACTGTAGCTGTTGACTCGTACTGAACCATCCAGACGTACTGCGTAAAGTCGGATGTTAACCGGGATCCAGTCGAGAAGTGAACGCTCAACCTTGACACTCAGCACAATCCCAACCCCAGCAACACTGCGAGCTTTGGATGTCGAATCGCCTGACACACGCAGAGCGAAGTGCGAGGATGAGGTTGAATCTGGAGAACGTAAGGTGATTGAAGTAGAGTCCTGTATGCGTGTTCCGGAGACACAGCATACATCTAAATGGAAGGTTTCAAGGGTTCTAGATAAACGTGTTGACCGATTTGGTAGAGTGTGTGGACAATAAATGCGGCTAAGTAGAAATGAGATTCTGGTTTCAAAAATCTGATTGCCCGAGTGGTTGGCAGCTGGCCTTGTGAGACCAATCTTCGTCTGGCCTCTACCCCTTGACCTTTCAGGTATGATTGGATTTGCGGCTGAGGAGCCATCCTGTATAGCTCGCAGGGTCATTGAGGCGCGCAAGCCATCACACCACGCCAAGGTGCAGTCTCGTCGTGAGAGTATATTCCCGATTATTTTAAAATATTTGAATTTTCAAATTTTCTCCCAGGAAAAATCTCATTGCATATCATCTGCCGTAATCAATCTTGATTGATTCATTTTTTCAGAACTCTGTACTTTTGGCCGGTCCAGAAACTGTATATAGCAGATGAATTGTCCACAGCCATTCACCTTTGGGGTCGAGTCAAATATACAACCTCACTATGCTCAACATCCTCTTGATACAACCATTATCAAATTCCTCAAGCTAGATCACTTTAGATTATCCGTTCTAAGTAGATATCCTTCTTTTCACATTTCAGGAACCGGTTTCATTTGCCAAAAATCATGCTAAAATTATGCATACACTATCTTTGTATGCTCTAAAGTGGTACAACAAAATAAACATAGATGACCCAGCATTGTTGAGCCTTGCAAAGTCAGAATACTCGAAAAAACTCATTGATTGCGATTTTCTTTACAGTCATGCTCATATTCATTGATTGTAACAAAATGTGCATATGAATAATTTTGATTCAGTGAAAAAGTTATATAAATGTGAACTATTGGGTCAATAAGATCTAATCAGCAACATGCATTGAAGCTGTGATGAACCTACGTCTTGATTTTTATTGAATGCACAGTATCACCTTCGTTTCACAATTTTACACGGATTTTATTTTATTCTCTTGACGTGCATCATTCAACTCTCACAAACCCGATAATGAAACCGGCAATGGGGATAGCGAACGATTTCTGATTATTCCTACACTAAAATGGAATCTATTCTTTATGGAGAAAAAGTAAAGTTTAACGTAGTCAATTATACTTCAGGTCTTTGTTTCTAACAGATGTCCAAGTTTCTTCAGCATCACTGTATTTTGATTTGTCTTCAAACCAATTGAAGTTCCCCTATCTTCCCAGTCCAATTTTAAAATTAACTACTGTCGTGAGGTCAATGGAGCAAGATATTGGGCTCCGATACACCATTTGAGTGAGTAACAGACCTGGAAGCCCATAAAGCTGTGCCCATTCGAAGCACGCTTAAATTCCACTTGTGATTATCGTTCTGAAAGGGTCATAGCTGTTGATGGTGTTCAGATATGAATAGAATTTTGGATAACTGGCAATGCTCACAATGGTTTACCATACGCCATGTGGACTATCATAGATTAACCAAAGCCCAAAAGTTTACTACCATAACCGCTTTGTGGTACAGGTTGCAACAGTGCATTAGGGTTACCGGTTTCGTTTTGGTTTACCGGGCTCGGCTAAGCAACTGAGTGATGTTTCGAAGAAAATTGGAAAAACAACAGTTACAGTTTCATTTAGTATAACAAGTTTGGAGAACGAGGCATGTACCAAGTACGCTGAAAACGGATATATTGTACTTGTGGTATTCATCAATCAATAGCTGAGTCAAAATGATAACAGCTTCCACCCCCAATGGTTTTGTGTCTAAAACAGTTTTGAAATCACTGAACCTTCAGATTCAGCCGCCCCATCCTCCCCCCCGCCGCCGCATCTCATTCCAAAGCACACGAGTAAAACGGATAAGGTGCAAAAGGATCCGAGAGCATAAGAGCCCATGTCCGTTTTGTGGAACTGAAACAGACAATAAAAAAATCTCCATCTGACTAGGTAACTGTTGTTTCCTTTGCTCTATACAGAATATTGCTACATAAAAANTAAAAACATGTGAAGCATTGTTCGGTTGATGAGTTACCAAAAACGAGTTTGTTCGCTGAACTATGTTTTCATCTAACGACTAAAACGATGATGGCGTCTGTGACAAACTCGGATACTGATACAGATCTACCGGTCACGCAGCACGAAAAGGAAGGGACACAGCGTGCGGTTCCTCTGGATGTTAAAACGATTATCGCTTCTTGGATCCTGTGTTGTCCCTTGGAATTAAGTAACTACGTCAGCGGTATACTTGGTATCGTATTCTATTTCCAGTACGTAAATATAGCCAGTCCGTAAGTCGGCGAGCAAGCGAAGTATCAAAATCATAGAAGATAAGCAGGCAGGTAGGCCAACCAGTGGTTCAAGAATCTGACGACATTTGATCGCGGTCAAATAGGCATTGAAAAATTCAACGGATCAATCAGCGCGGACAGTCTTGCACTTACACCTGCTTGGTTGAAGCCGATCGATAGATTTTTAGGAACAACCCGCATGATGTGGGTTGTTGCACGTTTTAGCAAGTGGCATCTAATCAATTTGATCAATTCATCGGGCAACAGGTATGCAGGATAACCGTATCAGTAAGTTGTAGGCCACCACAGGTGCTAAGTCAAAGCAGATGAAATTTCATTTTCGGATTGAACACCGGATCCCCCTGCTGAATGAATTCGAAACGGCAAGGAAGCGAAGCGGAATATGAAAATAGTGGAACCACAATCTGTCAGATCGTACATGTGAATCGGGCGTGCAAGTCACCAGTGCGCCCTATTGCCTGATAGAGACAACAACACTGGCAACCCGGATCTTTTGTTGCAAATTCTTACATTTTTTCCGTTGAGGTTTAAACTCAGGGTTTTACAGCTTTAACTAAGTGCCCACTTCTCTTCAACTGAACTGTCACCTGAAAATCAACCTTTTGTCATGCAATTTTAGTAGAAATACTCTCTTTTTTTAGAACTGATTGCATATAGCTAGCCAAGAAGAGACCTGAAAGAATGCACTTCGCAGAAAAGTGTATTAGGGAAGGGACAGTCTGTCATCCACAGATGGAGAGATACTTAGTTTTCTTGAGGGTAAACAATGATCCCAGCTACTTGTATGCACAGTCGGCCACTCATACTGGTATTGTTTGTGCCTGGCGTCAGCTCACTTCGATGATCTGACGATTGGGATTGCCAGTGTGTTCCAGAGGCAATTATTGCATAAGATACCGCAACCATTTGTGTCAACAATCTTACTGGTACATTATTAGGACCACATAAAACCTGTGACACCCACATATTTTGGGTAGGTAAATTTAACTTCAGATCACATACTATATGTTTGCTACTTCACATTAAACATATACAAGTGACTGCCGAGAAAATCCAGACCACAGTGGTAAAATATAAACGGATAGATAAGTGTAGTAATTTGTCCTCAAATGCTGACGATATCCGATCACATACTCTCTTTTAGTTTGCTCTACGTAGATCCAGTTTTGTCTAATCTACAACAGTTGTTACCGCAACATCCTCTCTAAACGTGCAACAAAGTATAAATTCATCCGGTCAGAAACGTGGCTGTCGGAGGGATCCCGTTCAGCCAACGTTCCTTAGCAGATGTGAGAGGAGCTGGTAGTTTAACTGTAAAAAATAACAACAGTGTTGACATCCACAACTTCTTGGAAGTTGCATTGAATCAATTTGTTCTATCTTGGTATTGGCCTTTGTGTAGTTGCACGGTACTTTCACCTTTTGCCTACGAACCCTCTTCTACTCAAGACAAGCTTTTATTTCGCTGGGTGCAATTATCTGTTTACGCTCATCCGCGGAATTACCACTTATCCAGATGAGTCACGCTACCTTGTTACACGTGTAAACCTTTCGCTGCAAGTCTCGCTCTCTATAAATCGTTAGTCCCGCGTTGTCCGTCATCTCACTCGTTCAGAGTCGTAGTCTTATTGCTGTTCACCGTATCAAGGAATGTTGAGGTAATTCGCGTTTAGTTATCGTAGATAGCACAATCTATCCAAATTCGGACCCCACACCAACTGAGAAACAGAAAGGCGTCGTCCCTGAAATTCCACATTCCTGAATGCAAACAATACTACATTTATGACCATGGAACAGAGATTGTATCTTTTAGATTCACGGAATTTGGCAAAAAACATTCATTCGCCATCGGCATTTTGGAAGCGACAGGAATTATTTCATTTTATCACTTACACTGTGAATGTGATTGGTAGGTACGGTTTACTTGGCTTGCGGATAAAGCAGTAACGTGGTCAATATAACTGACCCCGTTTGTTTGAGGAGACCTGCAACTGAAATGAGCACGGAAAAGATAACTGCCACTAGTGCACACTTTGACTTAGCGGAATGACAAGCTGTAGGGCGAAATAGAACGTTGGCTGTAATCCAGATTGGTAAAATCATCGATTCTATTCCACGCAGTTCTCAATTTGCAGGACGTCTGAGAAAAATAGAACAACAAAGATGAACTAGCCGGTGGAACGTTAAAATAAATCATCACATATCGAACGGTCTTGGGATAGGGGCATGTGGTCATGCCATAGTCCGTGTAGATATTAAACCACGTTGCATGAACGGCCTTTATAAGAATGACGTAAACACTGTTCATAAATAATAAGTTATTATAATAATATAAATAAAAATAATGTTTATCTCGTCCACAAGTTAAATGGTTACGTCAAGCCAATCAGCGCATAGCAATCCGGATAACATTGCAGCGTAGATAATCTTTAATGATTATTTTTGCAAAGGTGATCATATAATGAACAATGTGCGTGGAAAGCTCCAAGCGGCATTATGTCGAATGTTTCCTGCCGCACTGACTCGATAAATATCGTGCATCCAAGGTCTTCATTCAGACAGTCGAAAACAGAATCCGTCGTATAATTCAGCCTCACACAGCGTCTGTCAGTTCACCTACATCGAGAGAAAAAATCGACCAGCGGATNATGCTTTTCCATGTGGTTGGTACACTCCATGAGGCGACACAATCCTAGAGGTCAAACTGATGTCAGAAATGCTGGGTCATCAATCGTAAAAGATCTCATGACAACTGGACACATCGTTGACCGACAATTGTCGTTCCAGCCATCACGTAACATAAACCTATTATCCTGGCGTTTAGTGAGGCGATGCTGATCAAGTTACGTGAACCCAATCTGGTGCGCACAAATATATCTTGCACAAACAGCCAGACTGCCGTGGAAGTGATTTCAAGCCATACCCTCCTCCCGCTATCCTGAATATTCTCCGTTGAACCACTGTAGTAATGCAAACTTGCTGGTGTCAACGCCAGATTGTTTTACGTTTTATCGACTGAAGAGATTAAACGAAATGCTAACATCTCGCAGTATTTGTCTTCTCTGGGTTCTAACTAATTGATTTATTACTATGCGCGATAAAATATTTGGACTTTAAGTTCAATGCGTACATGACAAACAAATTTACATATATTCTGTGAATACTTCAGTATTCATGATGTTTGCCTATCTTGTAAACTTATAATTAAATAAATTCATCGGTACAAATGTTTTTTTTCAGACAAGTTAAATGTCGACCCTGTCACCTCGCACACTCTTTTTGCCGAATCTATCGCAAAATGGTGCTCAATCAAACGTTCTCTTCGATTTTTTAATCCATGAGATAATAAATACCACTAGCTATTTTTAATCAAAAAACAAAAATATATAAGTGAACGAGTTGCTGTAAAGCTGTTTGTTGTTACATCGTTCTTTCTTCTCTCATACTTGAATGTGCTGGACTGTGGTGAGTTAATTATCTCAACCGAGAGTAAATTTACATTTCGATGTTTCATTTGTACACAAAATCGTAAGTTGCAAGCCGTTGAGTGAGCAAATTGCATTTGTCAAGGCCAATATGTCTCAGATGTAGGGTGAGAAATGATTTACCGATAGATCAAGAAGATTTACCCAAACTCCTTTAAAATTTCCAAATGGCGAAAGTTTTGGAAAACCAGTCTGCCTTTTGTTAACACGTTAAAATTGGAAAAACAAAATTTCATTCCAAATAAGAAGTCATCAAACTGCCGAGAGAACAGAAACAATTGCTTAAATAAACAGTTCAATATGTTTGATTCAAATAAAGCTTGAAACTTTGTTCAATCTTCAAAGCAGGTACAAGGACACGATCGTGATGCAACTCACATTGAACTCATTTGGAAATTTTTTAAAAGTTCTATTCAACGAAAAAGCTGCCAATAACAAGTCAGGGTGTTTGACCTGTACCGGATGGAGGTCGGATGATAGAATGACTCGCAGATACCGCACCCTCGAATTTGCGTTGAAACAGAAGGCTGGAAAATCTGTGTACTGCATAACGAACCATGAATCAATGGAACTACAACGGCACACATCAAATTAGGCCGTGGTGGCCAAGTGGTTAGGCCACCTACTTATGACCTCGGAGTCGCAGATTCGAACCGCTCCACCGCCGCCCTTCGCGGGCAGTCTTTTTATGGCTGAGGCCCCCTCTCCTGAATGTTGACTATACATTGGTATATTCATTAAATAAAAAGAGGAAGTAAAAAGGTATTTACTTTATTTATTCATTTTATTTAATTAGGCGCAACCCGGTTTGGATGAAACAATCGGTTCGACGCGACAACGACAAATGTGCCAGGAAAACACTCCCTTGGAAATCAGAGGAGGAATGTGATGTGGATGTAGAGACAGAGCTATTTAAAGGGCGGTGAGGACCAATCACAGGGATGGGAAAGCGACGTGACACGAGTTGGTCAGGACCGCACATGAATTGTTAGGTTTTCAACAGAGTACCGGTAGGTCCTATGTACGTAATTTCAATCATACAATAAAGCTTCTTACATGACTTTTTGATCATTTCAGGTTGATGATACACGGTTTTGGGGATAAAGAGGAGATATAAACAAAAACATATCATGATGCTCAGTCAGCATCGTTCAAACATGATCAAAAGTTAAATCTGCAGCATGCTGTCCTATTGAAAGGCTCTGTCGGTATATGCTGATATTGATGAAACTTTTGGTATATTTTCCGTAAAAGTGCTGCTTGTTTGTAGGTTAGGCTGTGCCTGGAGCATTCGATTAAGGAACTGATTGTTTACGGTGGGAGAAAGTGTGCAGGACGATTTGAAATGCAGATCGTTAGCATGTTTTTCTAATTTCAAGTTCTAGTTTCTTAACTAGTAATTAATCAAATTGATTTGAATTAACCTATTTGGCTTCAAAAGGAAGGTAACCATGTAAGTGTAATTTATGCTCTATTTCACGTGCATTGATGCCGTAATGTTTTCATTGTTCTGTTCATGGATTCTCATAGCAGGTTTATTTACTTGTTTCCGTTTTTATTGGACTGCGTTACAAGTTGCACCCACACGCGCGAAATGGGTTCTGTTTACAAAATACAGACTGATATAAGGTATATCAAAAGAAAGTCTCGTTCTCCGTTCATGGACGAGGCTCTTTATTGGAACAGTACACTTTTATTAATACAATTTACACCCGATTTTTTAAACAACAATAACCGTTCAACTTGCTCAGTGGTCTATCTGCTTGAAGATATATTTTATCTTCATTTCATCTCATAGATTCCCCGGTATTCGGATGTTTCGGGTGTAGTTGTGTTTGGTGGTCTTAATAACAGTTCACTTGTGCTGTCCCTTGCTCGTTCGTAGTTCAAGGAGAGCAGCAAGTTCATTAGCTCCGTGTCACTGAAATGATTAGAACGTAAACTACATAGTTTACATAATAGAGTGAAATAAATTTTCCCAATGCTTAACAATGAAAATGTGCATACTGTTTCACAAGAGAAATAAGAGAGAACAAAATAGCTACCGAATAAGTTAAATTCAATCACATTATGATTACATTCAGTGCACATTGTATAAAATAAGGAACCGAAATGATTTTGAATCGAGATGCGAGGTGTGACAATGATAAAACTGTGAAAAGGGTGCCCCCAGTACGCTTTTATTCACAATGATTTACTTACAAATAAACCGCGGATTCCTGCTACTCATATGGCTTAACAGATTCTCGTTTCATACGAATTAACTGATTGATTCTACATGATCTGTTTTCAATAAAAATTACTGGAGGGGATTCAAACTTCCACATTTCATCATGTCTACGGTGCCAATGAACATAATTTATTATAACCGACATGAATTGGTTCGGGTTCACGTATATATTCGAAAAAAAGCGAGTTCAATTTTTTTAACAAATAATTTTATTCACGATTCACCTGTTGTCTGCTGTGGGAAACTGATGAAGTTTTTTGATCATTTCACACAGCATAGACGGATGTTTGTTTTTAAGTAGAATGATGAACGCATACCAGACCCGAGTTTCGTCGTTATTTGAAGTTTATTGTTGATACTCACCTTCCAACCCTGTGTTTCAATGATAGTTAATTCCTGTTTAATTTGCTTGGTCACAAACGATTTGAAGAGTCATAGACAATTTTGCTTTTACGATTTCCTTCTTGACCTAATTCGCATTTCATCGCATTTGATATTATTACTCTGTACATGACAACGTACACCGTAAGAATTGAATCAATTTTTTACTACTCCTTTTTGCAGCAAGTAGTCCGTGATTGAATGCTTCAAAATCGTGTGAGCTAGTGCTGAGACGATCGTGGATGACATTGATGGGTTGTACCACATAATATGTGTTTGTGTCCAAAAAACAGGTCGGTCAGTACCCCCGCCCCAACGTCACGATCAAGTGGGTAGTTCCCTCGCGCTCTTCTTGTGACTAATATGGTGGTTATGCTGATCTTCAAATGGGTCATTGTACACCGCGAATACGACCCCACCAAAGTGAAATTGATAGGAACTGTTGTCGGAAACGTTGCAGTTTGCCGGTTTCATTCACTCTTTCCACGAAGAAGTGCAAAACATAAGATTGAAGATTCTTTTATCAGAACGGCTGAATACATTTGTACTATTCATAACACACTACTGTGCTCTGATGAGATCTTCTTCGGCATCCATTTCAATTTCGGGTCTCAGTCAATTGCAATTCAGAAATGAGTGATTAGGAAGAAACCCACTATAGGTGAGCACCTATTTTTGACAGAGACATGGGAATTGGTTAAACGTGAAAAAAAAATTCGGGGAAGCGAGAGTCTCTTTGCAAAGTTTTTATGACGAAGCCAAACTAAACATTTGCAAAATTTTATTATAAATGCACTCGGCCTTCGAGACAATTTGTTAGTATATACACTGAGTGATTCTGCTATTCTAATGTTACTTGTAGACCTGAAAAATTTAGCTCGAGGTAAGACCATACAATTTCAACAGTTTATTGTCCATCATCAATATAAGATTCTATCTAACACAATGTCGTTTTATTACACAAATGGATCCATCACCCACTGTAAATAAATCGTACATATACGGTTCAAACCTGTTAAAAGAACTGTGCGGCTAGTTCAACCGTGGTTAGAACAGTCAGTCGTATACATCCAACTGGTGTGTGTGTGTGCTACGAGTCCAATCTGAGCGGACCGGATTCCACAGGCTTCCTGCCCGACCCTGTCTGCTTCGCTTTGTTGCCTGATTGGTGTGAATGCTGTATGGTCTGCCTATCGAAATCCTGTGCCCCGTAAAAATAACAAAAAAAAGAACGTGTAAGGTGAAACACACAAAAAAATATTTTATCATTCCAATTTATGTTCATCTATCCCGTAAAATTAACTGTTTCACCCTCTTTCCACGTTACTCCTTACTCCAATCCACCTATCTCCTCTTATTATTGTTATTGTTAATATTGTTTTGGTGTTTACACCATGCTCACAATCAGGTGTAATATATATAAATATATATATATTTCATTGTATTTGAATGATTTGTGCGAGCAACTATGCCTATAATGTCAGTGTAGAATCTCTTGAGAAGATTCTAATGTGGATTGCACACTGATAATCCGTCCTAACGATAGAGTGACTCGCGAATCCCGAAGTCAACAGAAGACGAGATTCTCTTGAAATGCGGTACTATTATGACAAACATGATTACGAATAAAAGTTACAAACCTCTAATCGTGAAGCAATTCGGTGAGTGCGAGCTTTCACTGTCAGGTCACAATCGAAAGATACTGCGTCTTAAGAGCAAATTGGGAAATTAAATTACAACAACATACCAAGAGAAAGACAGCGTTTTGTTGTGTCAAAAGCAGCCCTCAATGGCTGTCACTGCATTCAACTCAACGACTGCTTACACGTGCAGATCGATCGAGATCAATGGTCAAAATGAGTAGGGAGAGTCATACGCATCTGATGACCGGCAATGAACCAGTCAGACGGAAGAGAAGAGGCGATCAATGGGACTGGTGACAATGAGTGGGTTCTGGTGTGTGTGTGTGTGTGTGTGTGTGTGTGTGTGTGTGTACATCAGTTCATGCTTGTGACCACCCGGTCACGATGGTGTGTGAATCACGAAGGTACATGCAGGTGGTCAAGTGTTCGCGTGGGGGTACAATGGACGAGAAAGAAGTGTCATATATCGATCGATGGGCTTGGTCAACCGAACAGCGGAGGTGACATGGGTCACTGACACAAAGGGGGAGAGGGGAGAAACAATCAATTGGATCAATAAACTCGAGGGTCGGCTCAGACATGTGACACAATAAGATGGATAAAGAGGAACAAGCATCAAGGGTGAAGTAAGGAAAAGTACAAATTGAAACAGAGTGAACGAAAAGGGGACGATAGTAGTAGGTGATCAACACGGATTCAACCGTCAGTCTAAATTGTCTACACGGTGATAATAGGGTTGAAAAGAAAATGATAAAAGTCCAAAATACATGTCTTTGTATATTTAGAAGTTATTCATTTAGGGCCTTATTCTTGTCAGTTAGAATGGGAACTAAATAGGGTGCTGTCGATTTCCAATACATGTTTATGAAGGATTGGGTAGAAAAGTGGAAATGAAAAGTAGACAGGTGGGGAGTGAGTGGGTAACTGAAATTATTAAGTATCCTGTGGTAAAAATTCCCATGTGAAGCAATATATAAATCAAAAGTGTTTAGATGAGTGTTTGAAAGATAAGAAAATCACAACTAGTAATTAATTACCTAACCCCGGCGAAGAGGGATGATATACATTTTTGTAGTAGTCAAGGGAAAATGACGGGCGGACCATGAAGTATGATAGAAGAAAAATATCACGTTTAACAAAAAACATCTACCTGCATGCTTCACCCCAAATTGTTGGAGCTTGCGTCTATCAGCACAGACTGGCACATGGAAGAACTACCGTGGATTGCTCTTGTCAAAAGTCGCTGCTTCAGGAAATGCTCTCGATATATTTTCTCTAGTCCACTGGACACGAATCACATTTTTGGAAGGGGATCACAGGCTTTTATATATAACGCTGAACCAATCAGATTGTTTGACGGGCAAAATTAAAGTCTAACATGGACCAATCATAAAAACAAAATTGATGCATTAAAACAAATGATCATTTCAAACAACACTTCAACACGGCCCTCTATGGTGGCTCCTTGGTATTTCGTCCTGTGTATTATAGTGATGGGTCCGGAATTAATGATCAAACATCCAACTGGAGGTTGGATTGGTTGGACCTTACTAACACTTGTACTAAACTGTTGGAAAATAATTCCTTATCCTGGCGCTTTTTATAGACCTTAACATGAGGCAGAGTATCAACATTTTCAATGGTCTTATCTGGCTTGATGAACAGTAATTCACACTTGATAGCTCATAATAAGTATGAAGAAAGAGCAATACTACGCAAAGACTCTGGAAACAGTACCGTTTGCTTTCGTTCGTTGATTTTTTCCTGTGAAGTAGTCCTTCACCCTCGACACCAAATTGGTGAAACAACAGCATCTGCCAAAGAAAAGAAAAATAAGCATCTGTTGCTATCAATTCCTCGTGTATTTCATTGGTGTCCGCAGTTCGGGTTGGAGCCAATTCAGTTCTGAGCAGTACTGGACGGATTCTCGTATTCCTAAATTCAATACTATTCTGATTGCTACAAATGGTCATCCTTTATTCATAATAATAATTACCTGAGATTCAAGCGTCGCGAGAACGCGGTGGAAGCGAAGGAATAAATTCCAATGAAAGAATGAACACAAAAGCAAAGCAGTCAGTTGATGAGCGCGCGTTACCTTCGGCTTATCCTGGTATGTTTTGGGTCGCCCAACGAGTAATATACATCAATTTGTGCAAGGTCCCTCAGCAACATTACATATGTGACCGACAACTAACAAACGGCGGTTTGTCAAGCAGTTAAGGATGACTGAGTTGCCAGTCCGGACAAAGTGTGCATGAATTCAAACCCCATCACGACACGACGTTATTCACTTCTCGTTTATGGCGTTCGTTTTACTGACCGCTTGTTTTCCCCCAAAAGGTACTTGTATAATTATTTGAAACTTATTAAATTAAAAGAAAAGTGTGAATTGATATGCATAGTCAGTGAGGGGCTGACCTATTATAAATGTTTGGTGTGCTTTCAATCTGAAAATGCCATAGATACCTGGATGCGGTACAATTTGCAACTCTCTCATTTCATGTGCTTATCGATAGTCAGCAATATCTATTGTTATTTTTAGCATAGTTAATGAATTCAGTTAGGTTAATGACTGTGAGATTGCTTTTTTCTCGCCTACCACAAAAACCAATCGATCAACGGAATGAAAATGCTCGGTTATTACTTTACTTCAGCGAACCTATCAGTCTGTCCATCTGTGTCTCTCATAAATTCTATTACGTGAAGTACATGACTGCCTAAACAGGGCACATTCACCTTCAGTTCAGGTAAACAACATGAAGATACAAGAAACGCCATCGAGTACTTGGATATGATCCTGGACAAAATAGCTCAGGCTTGAATCGAGATCAAAGAGGCAAAAGATTATTCACTTGAGTGAACCGGGCATTGATCTTGCGGATTATCCTATCACATTTTCTCGTTGTAATTCACGTGCATAGTATACTGTTCCACACATAAGAGTACAACAGTATGGACTCAGTTCGATTGACTCACTAACTTACACTTGCCTGTGAGTGGCAGTTTTGAACAAGATGTGATCTGAGCACAGCGCAGACTTCCTCGTTACCTCGGGTTGATTCAGCCAATCATATCATCAGAAAACCCGGTGGAAGTTTTCTAAGTAGCTTAAGCTTCTGACGCCCAAATCGTGTGGCGCACCTGATCCATTGCAGTTTTTTTTAAATGAACGCTGTTGTTGTGACGAACTAAAACTATATTCTTGGATTGCTACAATTAGACGATCCGTTTTTTGGTTCCAATCAGCTGAACTGAAACAATAAATAGGAATACAATATATTCCCTATTGTTACCAGAGGTATCACTGGAGCTAAATACCCGACGTCATACGTAAATCGAGAGGACAAACGTTTTACCATTGAAACGATCATGAATAACAAAGGTAATTCTCTCTGGATCCACAGTCAAGTTACAAAAAGTACCACAAAGGTAACACGGATTTTATTGACGGAATCCGTCATGCAATGAAAATAGATCAAAGCAATTTTACAGGCATTCTCCTTTGTGTTGTCAATCCTGCAATACGCACTGCTCAACGTATTTTCAACCCTAATTGGTCTGGAAGTTCTTCAACAAGCAGGAACACATCGAAGAAAGTTTGGTTTACACTTGTGAAACAAGCGGAAGTATTCCTATTTTATTTAAATCTGCCAGTTTGGATTGCTTGACACCTAATGTTTAAAAAGCCACGAGACACATGAGACGCACTAGGGGGTAGTACAATGATATCTTTTGTGGCTCTTTCGAATTTTCGGTCTCCATCAGTCGCCTCCCCCCCCACACCTCCCCCCTCTAGGTAATAACGTCACACAACTTCACTTAATGGTTAGCGGTTTATTTGGCAATCCAGTTTGCCTACTTTAGACAACTAGAAGCTTTCTTTGGGCCAAGATTTCTCTGTGTGTTTCGTCTAACTCCGATCGAATCAAAGGTAAATTTTGCATTTTGTAAAACATGGTCCATATGATGCTTTCCTTGCACCTAGTGATAGTTATGTGGTTGAAGCGATTGTACAATATCCATAACGTGATCTGGTTGGTTGATATACCGTGTCACGTGCGACAAGCAGAGCGGCTTGCCGACGTATTCTTATTTTTCGTGTAGTTCGAAAGATATTGAACTCACAGACATCCAAAGTTTCATCCGCTCTAAGATGGAAAGATTGAAAGTACTGGCGTAAACGTGTCGCACTGTAACATTGTTCCTTATGTCGGAAACCCTGACCGCAAAATATACAAAACACACTCGCCTTTTAGATGGACTTTGAGCTAACTTGATAGGAGTTAATGTAGTGTACGCTCATGGAGTTGAAGTAATTGGTACACTTGAATCAACTCCTTTATAATCGGCCGAGCTGCTGTACAACCTAGATTCTCGGAGTCCTTTCACATATGTACAGGTCTAATCGAAACTGAAACAACAGGTCCCTGTGAAACACCTGTGTGTTCGTATAGGCAACAGTATTTATACTAGAGTACATTTGTTTCCATACATAAAGCATTAAAACAAGTAATAAATATAATGAAACTCCATTTGATCATAGAGAAAATATTTCAGTGCATCACAATCGACCAGTACTATAGTGTGGTATCGTTTATCGAAAGTTCCGCTAACTGTCGACAGTGCATAGTTCAACACCGAACAGTCTCACGGTAGCCATGGCTTCATGACCTGAATGGTTAACTTTTTCGCTGTCTAAATTGCACTGGTAGAATATCGGGCAGCAGTACGACCCAAAGTAATCAACGATAGCGTAATGCAGGCCAAAAACGTTTGTATTGGCATATTGCAATCTGGGGCCTTTTATATAATGCTCATAAGGTCTTGTCCACCTATGGTTCTTGGTAGTTGTGACACAATGAATTCAGTGTGGTTCTTAGGAGACTAGTGCTAACAGTCTCTCCGTTTGTTTAACTACGTTCGCGATCATGCTGTTGTTTAAAAGAGTGGGGTATTTTTTTCGCGATCCCAGTATATACTGATTATAAAGGAAGAGAGGTTTCGTTATTGACACCCTGCTCCCTGTGTGAACGTGAGACGCAGTAGGCGAATTACCTGAGCCAACCGATACGGTTCTCTGTGAGAAACATTCTTCTGAGTTGTCATTGTTAAATGACTCACTTCTCCTAATTCATGCTGATGTGGGGAAAGTGCACTTGATTTTAATGGGTTCTATGAAGCATTGAGAACAACAACGTGGCGAACAAGCTACGTCGCCAAGCGCTTAATGAGTGAGATACTATATCAAGTCGCATACCGAAAATGGATCGAAATTCTGTGAAATCCTCCCATATTTTGAATGTACTAACCATAGAGGAGAAAGAGGCATATGTTACCTACGTTCAGTCGATCGCACATAAGCAATTCGAACGCATACGTGCGAGACTACGAAAACTTGCCAATCTTACAAAACTGATTGGTGAGTTTCTTTCAGATCCGAAGAGATTTGTCCATAACTTGTCGTCTGTGAATTTGGATAAGACCTTGCTTGGAGTGCTATCTCTTGGGCCGAAATTCTGCTGTCCGACCAATGAAGTTGCTTAGATCTATCCTCAGGAAAAAACATTGAACCTAGGGACAATAATCCTAACGACAATTTACTCGGATTTACGGAAGATAGATTGCAAACGTACTGGTCAGGGTCGGTAGGAAACCCACCCACAGGCTTGACATGGATCTGTTCCAATTGTGAAGACACGATGGACTCACAAATGGTCTATTGAGAACGACATCCAATTTAACGTCTCCGAATGCAAGGTGATTTCGCTACGCCACCATAGGCGGTTTCCTTATTTCCTCGGTAACGAATTACTGCCTCACGCATCAACAAAGAAGGACTTGGGTGTTATAGTTCACAGAGACCTGAGCTGTTCTGTTAACCGTGTCATCAACATTAATCCAACATGTCGGTCTACTTAAACGTGTTTGAGGTCGTTTTGAACCATCGTTATTCTCACGTCTGTTGTAAGCATACATCCGGCCGCAAATTGAGTATGCCATCCAAACTTGGAACACATGGTTACAACTTGATCATAAGATTTCGAAACGTCCACAAAGGCTCGCCACGAAGATGGTCAAAGGACTCTAGCATGATTCATACATGGAAAGACTGCAGTCATTGGGTCTATACTCTGCTCAGTATCGTCGGATTCGAGAAGACTTGATTTTAGTGTACCAAATATTACACAACCCAAAC
>UZAN01052793.1:6555-17216 GCA_900618425.1 Echinostoma caproni
TGCCTGTGGGTTGATATACTTCCTATCTTTACCCCTTCGAGTTCGTGGTCCTTCAAAACACCATTTATTCTCTATTGATCGATTTTTCCAGTACTACAATTTCGGATACATTTCTTTTTTTCAAACTTTTGTATCGAATTATGTACCTATATTCACTAGAATTCACCCTGTGGTGTGCACAACTCGACTTGTCATTTGACCACTTTGTTGGTAACCATAGAGTGAATAAATGAGTGTCTCTAGCCATTAACCTAATTAACTTCGAGGATTTCAACCTGTAAGGCTGGTCAAATCCAATCCCTTAGGCAAGCCACGTCCTGGTTTGACTACCCAAATACCACCCACCCCAGCAAACATGGTGTTCTAAGGAAGCCCCTTCGGTAACACGTGCAAAATATGGTGGTCAATTGATTGAGTCACTGGTGCTTGGCCGCGGTGGTCTAATACTATTCACCTAACCCGGGTATTAGGTGATCAACCAGAATAGTGCAAAGTGGCATAGAAATCGGTGTTCTAACCCTTACATCTTCCTCAAGTACATGTCGTGTCTTGGGACCAATTAGAACCATCAACCAAGCTGCTGTAAAATCCACTCGACGTATCACGGATAGAAGGGTGTTGCAGCTGTGGTGAGTGTTCGAAGTTGATAAACACTAATCAAATCTTTTATATGTGATTCGAAAATTCATACGGAATTCAACTTTTCTTAGAGACAATTACCCGAGTAGCAAAACTTGTCTGATTCCTATGTGGTTTTTCCATTTACTATAAAGATTTGAACATGGATCAACGTGATATTGCAACAGAATTTTACAACTTGCTACTTATCCTTAATAATTTGTTTAATTTTCATTTCTGAAGATCAACAAACCGTGCCCCTCTGTAGAACCCAAGTAAACGTTATTGATGCTTTTAGTGTAAATGCTAACAGTTGCATCAGGGCTAATATTCATCTTAAAAATAATGTAACGAGCATAACATTTTGCTGATGATTTAAATTACCGGTTAAAGAATTTACCGCCCAGTTTCCACCTCAGAAGTTTGTTCAAACCATCAAACCTTACGGTCAGTGTCAACTGATCTTCCTAATAGCTCCGAAGAAATGTACCGGATTGTTATATAGATTAAATGTCTCCCGCATTCTAGGTTGGGGTTCAAAAGATTCTGCAAATGGTTGGTTAGAGACAATGAAGGATATGGCGACTAACCGACAGCAGTGACATTCTCGTCATTTCTTATCAGGCCTGAATGCATGAAAAGGTATGTATGCACAACTAGGTTGGATACTACTTCTATCTAATGGTCGCGCTGCCTCTCCAAAACTAAAAACAGTAAGGAGACACAAGGAATACTACTATCAAGTCCAAAACTCATCAATGGTCGCATACGTTTCCGCATTGATAAAAGAGGAAATAAGTGTCGACTCGTTCTATGCGCACCAACCCCTAAGCCACCAAACAGGAGTCATCTATGTGATCGTATTCAGGTGCTATGTAGAACTAAACTCAGACCAAATAACTGTGCTGTGGACATTGACAACATAGATCATACGACCAAAGCCCCTCGTGTCTCAAGGATTTGGGATAATAGAGTAGTATAATATTATAATAGTATAATAGAGGAAAGAGACAGAAGGGTTCTCTGAACGTATCCTGAATTGATTGGAAGAGCTTTGGAACGTGTATTACCGCAGGAGACAAACCAATCAGCTCAAACTAGGTGTAGTGCGTTCAATCGAAACGGTTGTTATTCGAATCCAGCACCCTGGATTTTGGAAACAATTATCCTTGCCTTAAAATTGTCATGGCCACAATATATAATATTATCAACCTTTGATCGGAAGATCAAGTTAGCTAACCAGTTTTGTCAACTGAATGCAGTTGGATAAGTCCCTTCCAACGAAGTCTTATAGCGAATCCTGACTCTATAGCTACTCTGATATATCGTATATTCGTGGGGAAGCTTCAGAATGAATAATCTAAAAGAAGTCTTCTTTTCAATTGATATTCTAAAGCACTTATTACGTTTAAATTATAGTTTCTTTTCATTCATGATCTCAGTTTAAATACATCTCACTTGAAGTGCCTCGAATTTTAAAAAAATAGGACTAATGATGATGCTGTGAGCCATTATTCTGTTCCATGAACTCCACTCACTTTTATTTAATCAGGGAGCTGTGGATAGATACACGACGATGTATTTTCATTCCAACCAAAGAGTATTTGTTACAGGTATCTGAGTAGACCGTTCCGATCGTATTTGTTTGTATTCGAATGCTCTCATCCCCAGTTCGACTTTAGTAGTTGGTAGTTATATTGTCACCCGGTTTGTACTCTGACACAGGCTATTTTCAGCATGCGTGTAAAAATGAGTTTAGTTGTAAATGCTTGCACTGTGGAGAGACATGTTCCGTTGTGTTGACATTTTGTTCTAACCACCCCTTTACTCACCGAGTCAGTGATGTTTTGCGGATATTGTCGAAACAACTCAGAACATGTTGGGCGCGTCTCACAGGAGGGCGCAGAATATAGACAGGATGTGTACTGCAATGGTGAACTATGGAACGACTCCACTAATTCCGTTTACTCATGTGGGATCATTTTTTCTCATCATAAGTGTGTTGCATCCAAAAAGGCTTTAAAACACAGTATCATTTGAAAATAACTCCAGACTCGTCAAGTGGGGATAATTGAAAAAACAAGTGTTTATGATCACTTGTTTAAGATACATGAGCTCACGATAACACGCTTCACAGAACCTATTGGTCTATAAGGAGCAAATTCCCTACTTAGCTGTATTAGGACCTAATCGAAGACTGGTGCACTTAGTGTCCAAAAACTGTGCCAAACGGCTAGTGTCACATCATGCCTAGCTGAGATGGAGCAAGCTGTTGAATACCAGTCCGAACAATTTGAGCAAATAGCGTGCGGAATTTGTAACCTGTCGTTTACAGCTTCAAATCATTAAAAATTTCGGAAAACGTGCACTGCTTATGGCAGTTTGATCGCCAAGTTTAGGCAGAATGCAAAAATATTAACTATGGCATAGACCTTGCATGACAACTAGAAAAAACCTTGCATTCTGTAGTACGCACCTAATGGGGTTTGACAGATATCGCCTTTAATATCGAATAAAACATTTAGGGAAGAACAATACCAGGCGAAGGTAAGATTGTTGGTTTTGGAATCGATGGTTTTGGCTTTCGGGAGGAAAATATTCTCGAGGCAACCCAGTGGAATAAAAGATAGATCACTTCACCTAATTTTGACTTATTGTGAACCAATTGGTAGTTTGATTATACTATTTTGGGTTGCTCGTCTGACTTGTCCTGGTTTCGTATTGGTGTCATGTTTCCTCTCCGGAAAAGGCTATCGTCATTTCGGTGGCATTGATTGGATTTCTAACTAGTTTGATTTGGAATCGCGTTTACCTTTGACCCTATCAGGTAGCTTTCAGGTAACGCATTACAAACTGATACGAGATGAAACATATGGTGTAAAAATTTCCCGGTCACCTCCGGTTACGTTGCTAATCAGTCCAGTTCGACCTTGAGCTTTGATACATATGTTGATTGATGATTATTGCACACCTGTTTGCGTGTGTGTGCTCTCATGACTCTCAAAGAGGAGCAAGAGATATTCAAAATTGTCAATGGATGCTGACTGAGTTCAGAACAATGACGCAGAGTCCAACCTGTGTTTTCCAATCGGGGATACAGTCTTATCGTGTTCGTTGGTTGATTGTCATCACACTGGCCTCTGTGAGTGGAATTAATGCGTACTTGTGGTTATCCATAGCCCCGGTGACCAATCACTTTGTGCAATTCTACGGCACATCCGAATCCACACTAAACTGGATTCAGCTCAGCTTCTCAGTAACCCTAGTTTTATTTGGTCCATTGGTCTGTGTGATTGTGGAATTATGGCATGCCCGTTCAGTGATTCTCTTCTCAGCTGTGCTCCATGCGATTTGCGGTTTGTTACGAGCGTTCAGCAGCGCATCCTTGCCTGTCAGCAAGGATTCAAGATTAATTCTCTTGGGTCTGGGACAGGTGATGGCTTCTCTGGCGGAGCCGTTCTGTCTATTTGCCCCGACCAAACTGGCCCTGACTTGGTTTCCGGATACTGAAAGAACAGTGGCTAACGGATTAGTGAATTTTGGAAATTTACTCGGAGGTATGCTGACCAATGCGCTCACTCCCGTGGTGGTTCATTCCAGTCACGATATACCCCGACAGAATTATACATGTCTCGGAATAGCGATGCTTATTTTGATATTATCATTGTCAACAATGAATTACAAAGTACCCCCAAAACCACCATCACAATCGGCTGCAGTAGTACAGAAGAAAATGAAAGAAGAGAACTACAGTCTGGCACGACAGCTCATCCAATTCTTTCTTTGGGCATGNTTGGGCATGGGATCCGTTGAAAATCCCCGGATTTTGGCTCCTGATGTTCTCGTTTGGGTTTTCAATCGGATACTTCACAGTGTTTAACACGTTGATAGAACAAATCATGTGCGCCAAAGGCTACGATAATAACTTTGCAGGCACAAGTGGATCTGTGATGATCGCCAGTGCTGCGGTGGGGACTATTTTGTCTGGTGTCTATGTGGACCGGAGTGGACTGCTTATCGAGGCACTCAAGGTTTGTTTCTTTCCGTTTTTCTTGTAGCCATCTCAACCTGGTTCATCTCATGTTAGTCAGTTTTATTTGGAGTCACATTTTCCTCGGCAGTTCTTAAGAACTGCAAAATGGGATGCACGCTGTAAGATTGATGTGCATTGCTCGCTGCATGTGAATATGTGCATGACCAGTGAACGTGAACCAGATTGAATGTACAGCAATGAGACAACCAGGACGGGTGGGGGGAGTTACAACGGCCTGCGAACACTGAGGCCACAGCAATCAAAACTGATGAGGGAACATCTTTTGCGGTGAATTGTGTCTTAAGATAAGTAACCCCTCGGAGGAAGCAAACAGACATCCCTTGTTGTGGGAAATACGTTTCTCAACAATATATTGTTCCTACGATGTTGCTTTTCAGCAAACTGTTTTCGTAATGTATGACCGTATTGTTCTTGTTGGTAATCAGCACCAGTGCATATTCACAGAGTCTGTTTGGAACTTGAACCCGTGCACGAAAGATTAGCAATCGGAGCAGCTCAAGTCGATGGAGCATGGGTTGTTTGTCCTAACCACTGCTGGAGACGTTTGTCGTTTACATTCCAGTTTCTTGGTAGTCATATCTTGTTTTTCTTGTATTGTGTCCTAATTTTTGATAAACTGGATGGAATATTTGTTTTTCGGGTGAGCCTACTCCATTTTTCCTGTTGGCCTATTAAGATTTTATGTGTTTGTAATGGCGTTTTCTTTACTAATTCAGTGTGCGAGTGATGCTGGCTTTGGTTTGCCATACACATATAACCCCGTCTTTTCTGATATTAAACTTGTAACTCGACTCATCAAGTGTTACTTCGCACGTAACATCATAACGAGCTCACCTGAGTTTTCTGATATTTTGCTATCTGTTTGTAGGGTTGAACTCTGCCCTGTAATCACCATATTTTAATCTTACTTAACGAAACTATTAGGACTGTAACTGAGTCTGAACATATAAACAGAAACTGATTTAACGTCGAATGAGGTGTATTAAATGTATGCATTATCTGTAACTGGTTTTCATCTATCCACCGAGCTTGTAAATTAGACTTCAAATACTTCAACGACAACCGAGTCTGCATTATCCATGGGGCAATTAATATTCGCCCTTCGTTGGTATTGGAACTTTTGAAATCTAATAGCCAAGCTCGGTAAGCAACTAAACACCAAATTATACTAAAGAACTACGGAAAGCCTAACTCAATGTCCCTGGTTACAATTCAATCATCAGGTGTTAAAGCTATCAAATGTGAATGAGTAGTTAGTGAAGAAAACATTGATTAAAGATGGCAAAAACTTGAGAACAGTGAAGGATTTGACTGGACTTTATGGTGAATTTTTTTGTATGCAGAGGGCGAACGAGGAGTAATGCTAAGAGACACTGTACGGTTGTCTCGACCTAATTAGATCTCATCAGCTGTGGGAAGGGGATCACGAAAATCTTCATTTGCCAGCTGCAAAACAATATATATCATTACAATATTTTTTGTTGTTAAGTGGTTTACATTTTAATTGCTATTTTTTGACACACAAAATGCTATTAATCGAATCTATCGCCAGTATGAAAGCGATTTCAGTGTTTGTTCCCGTATGCACATTTTTTAATTATTCAGGTATGTTGTCTACTATCCTCGCTTGGTTNTGTGGCCCTCTGGTTCCCCGGTCAGCAAGTTATTCTCCTCAGTTGCTTAGCTTGGCTGGGTGGCTTTGGTTTTGCTCAATACAGTCTGGCATTGGAAATGGCTGCAGAGGCCACTTTTCCCGTGCCCGAATCAATCACTACCGGACTTCTGGTCATGGCTAGCCAAATCACGGCCAGTGTGCTGCTACCCATCATGCAACGAGTTGCCCCGGTAGCCAAGCGAAATGCATGGTTCCAACCCGTTTGCGGCCGCAATAGTTTTCCTCAGGTGGGTAGTTGCGCATACATGCAAAGTATTTTTTTGCGATGAATTCAGTCATTGGAATCTGTTTTCAGTTAATTTAATGCTAAAACTCCATTCTGTGAGCTGAAGCCGGATTGGTGAGTTCTCGTCTATTCTCTCAGATAGAATTGAAGAACTCACGTTAAACAGGGTTTACCCGAAAGCCGAACAAAAACAAACACTGGAATCCCAGCGGGACATGCGTGTTTTACTTTTGAAGATAGCCACGATGTTAACTTCTGACTGCACCGCTATGGCGTCATAATGACTACCGCCATGTTTACTTTATTTTCTTCCAACTCATTTGGCTCACATACTTATCTTCAAAATCAAATCAAATGTTGAAATATTCTCAATGAAGAAAAACACGGCATTTTTTTAGTGGCACAAGTTACCCCGATTCAGTTCACAAAAGCGGCACTTTGCCCGTTCGGTGACTAAATCACAGTATCCTTGATGCAGATTGTAGGTGTGCTCGCAAAGTACCGTAAGTGACCTGCGGGTCACATTTTGGTTTGTTGCAGTCCGATTGTGTCCCCAGGTACTTCATAAACAGCTGCGGCCCCGGTGCCCTCTTGAAAATTGTTTGTACAATGGTTTCTTGAGAGTATAAAAAATACTATTAATATTAATAGTATTGTTATTATTCATTGATGCTGTTACTAACCTCCACCCGGATAGAACAAATCAAGCGGAATGGTCCACGTGGATGGATTCTCACCTTCCTGCTCAATGGAGCATTTATTTTATGGAATAATATTACAATGAATGTAAAGAATAAATTGAGTTCACGTGAAAGAGTGGCGAAACGTTGTTGTGTCTCGTTAAACTTGTTCAATTGAAACTCGCGGCCCCCAGATGGAAATTGCTTATTTTAACCAAGTTGTCCGTGTTTACTTCTGACTTCTCTTAAAAGAGTAATTTTGAGAACCGTATCGGAAATTCACCCGAACGAATACATTCCCGATAAAATTCGATCTTTGCTGTCCCACCGCGCTTTTGCAACGCAAAGTTAGTAAACAGTCCAGCTCTATTGTAATAGATTTGAGAAGTTGTCTTTTTAGAAACTTGAAACTTTAGGTCCACTTTATCCAATTCGTTAGAACCGATATAAGAGATATTAACGTTTTTTTAATTTCCTCAATCTCTACAACGCAAACAATCTGGCATCTATACAAGAAAGTGTTGATAACTACGGTGGTTCGACGGGCAATAGTTCGAGGAGAGGGAATCAGCTCCACGACAGTTTGATTGATTGCATCAGAAGCTTTTTTGCGCACAAGACTGGGTTACGTAAATTAATTAGTATCGCTAAGGCTAAGCAGAGTATGTTTCAGGAGATCAATGAAGTGTGAATCAAAACACAGGAATACACGAAAACGAGCTATTAAGCACTAGGAGAATTTCAAAGACTAGACGAGAAACCAAGAAACACAAAGATCAAAACTCTGGAAGTGTCTTTCGTAGGTAAAGATCACATTAAATCTAGCTAAAGACAAACTCCAAGATGTCATGCAATGTACAGCTGGGATAATTTGATCACGAACTTAAAGTGCAGCACAGTTTATTTCAAGGTTCTCATTTCGTGAGAGAATATGTTATATCATGTCATTAGGTGATGGTAGTAAACTAACAGCAAAAGGTAGGTGATTCTGAAGTTAGGATAAAATAAAATCACCGTGGAACTTGGTTTCTTCATTGTTATATTTAATCATTGCATTTTGCTATATTTTTATGAGCTGTGGATGCAACTATGCCTATATTTCGATCCAAATCTGTGTTCATCTTGACACTGGGATAAAAAGTGATGAAAATAACATACATAATAATTATAAGACTTGAACAAAACCCTTCTGTTATGTAGACTTAAAATCAGTTCGTTTAGGGTCTTCTTGTCAGTTAAAATACGAACCAAATAGCGTACTGTTGAATTACAATAAATGTTTATGAGGGATGCCAGGTAGCGATAATTGGATTGGGTTGTATCGCGGGAACGGTGAGCAGAGAGGTTGGGATTGAGCGATAGACCGGGGTCTCTAAGCTTCTTATGGGCGAATTTCGCACATGAAGTAACATAAAAATCACACAATTTTGTGATTAGTGTTTATGGGAATAAAAGGAAGACTGCTAATAATTACCAAACCACGGCGAAGAGTAATGAAATCTTTTTTAAGTAGGCCAGGAAAACGAACGGGTGAACAGTAAACTATGACAGGAAAAATGCACTGATTATTGAAAGATTTTGCAGCTGAATGCTTCACTCTAATTTGACGTAGCTTGTGTTTTCGGAAGAACAAGCGGCGCAGTCTAACGACACAGGCTAGCACATGGTAGGACCACCGTGGAGTACTGTGTACTGACTCACAGGTATTTGGTGGAATGTGTTCCGGCAATGAGTAGCGAGGTGATGATTGAGGGTTCCAAAGGATACTCAGACCGCGAAAGAAGAAAAAAGCATTTGAAACATTTAGAAATATTCAAGTGTAGACAGGAGTGATTCTAGAATACTTGCAATTGTAAGAAACTGTCAGAAAATAATTCCATGTCAGATTGGTTTGAAACGGCTTGACATCAGACCACATTATCAACATATTTCAAGGTCTGGGTCGTTAAGATAAAGGTCAAAACACTGATGAATATTGAAAATAAGTATGGAGAAAACACAGCATCCTGAGAGAATCCAGAATTATTAACTAAAGGTTTTGAAACAGTGCTGTCTGCTTTCGTTCTTTGAATCCTTCTTGTGAATAACTTTTCAATCACGACAATAAATTGAAGAAGCAACCAAATAACTGTAACTTTCAGATGAGAAGAGATCGTGGAACGAACTCAGAGGTGTAGAAATAATCAAGTAGGATACAACAAATGGAATTTCGTTAACCTTTTAGAGATTTAGTAAAAGAGGGCACCACTGCATTGACAGTGTACAACGTGAATCTATTTAGCTTATTCGCAAAATTAAAGGAGATTATTGAGGACTAAAAAAGACCACAAACAGGTGAAAATAGCGTACTCTGTTAGTTTGAGCTCAGTGGAAGTGATGACCACGGGACGAAAACCTTTGAATAGAATATGAGATGGTACGGAATGAGGAATGGGAACAATGATGAAAGATCTCCAAGTAAGATGAAATTCCACAACAAGGGAGACTGGGTCCATCGTGGATAAGCAGTCAGTGGTCCATGAAGGCAGATAATCATTGGATAGATAAATAAACGCAACATTGCAAGTCAAGTTGTCCCAATATCATATTAAGATGTCCTCGGATCATTTCAAGCTCTCGCATTAACCTCATCGGTACTGACAAGCATCCCAGCCATGTCTGAATGACCACCATGCAGCACCGATTTCTCTGCTTCCCGTTGAAGTGCGGGGGATGATTGTGGGACGGGCTTCGGTCACACGCCTCAATTCCCATGACATACATATCGGTTGTTTATCTTGCTAGTACGCGTATGCCTCTGTGTGTGTGTGTGTGTGTTTGTCCCCCTCCGCTGATACCAGTGAATCATGCGCGATCAACATTTGAGCCATTGCTAACCTCCATCGCATGATGCTGCAATTGAGTTCATAAGCTACACCTCAAGCGGCTGCACTGGGACACCAATAGATCAGGCTCGATCAATATACACATCAGTGTTGACCAGATTCACATCCAGTTTGTTTGACACTTTCAGGTCATAATCCATCTCTTTGATACCACCACAGAAGCACCTTTAGGCAGTGAAAAATCAAACTGACCATTTTGGTCATATTTTCGGAACAGAATGAGATATCTCTATCAAATAAACTGCATCAGAAATAACGTAATGAGGGTTGTCGAAGGATGTCATAACTTTCATAACAGTTACGGAATTTTATATGAAAATGCTTATTCACAAATTTGAATGTTTCCAAAATGCACTTTTCTGAGTTTTGGTTCTGAATTCGATTAATCTTTATCGCTGAAATCATATAGTGTTACTTAAACACTTCCATCACACAAAGTAAACCGGGTGAATATAGGTTAACCTATGACATTTACAAGTATTAAGTACAAACTGTCTTCGAACAATCTTATTGCCATTATCGC
>UZAN01052796.1:0-17214 GCA_900618425.1 Echinostoma caproni
GTCTTGGTGATGTCAATACTAGCGTTTGTATTTTCTCACCCTTAGTTCACCCCATTTCTCTCCTAAGCTGCAAGCATTTGTAAACCACACATCAGCGACATCGACCTTCATTATAGGTTCCTTCGAACCCTTACCTCTTTGACCCTCGGGTGGAGTACCCTCGGGTGTAGTACGTTTTTTGCTTTGCCGTTTTCCTATCTTGTGGGTTTCTGGACCTGCCATGAGATACCACTTTTTTCATGAAGATATTCTTAAAGGACAATTCGAGTGCTGAAATATCCCCTCGGATTAGCTTCCTAGTTTCAACAGATGGGGTCGGATTCCTGTAGCTCACATTTTTCGCAGGTAACGTGCCAGCCACAACGGTTGCCCAGCTTACCCGGTTTCCATGATCACTGTTACTGCAGCTTTGATCACTTGGGGTTGGTGAGGCTAGATGTACTCGAACCTTGCCCCTCGCTACTGTGTTTTGTTGCTTGTCTTGCACCACTCATGCAGAAACTCTTGTGACCAGTATACTATTCACACTAGTTTTGACCTTGGCCGCTACTGTCCCATCTTTACCGGCGGCAGGTTTTGCCTTCGAATTGAATTTACTGAGGGGCTCGCTACCTGTTTTGGGGAGTCGGATAACCGGTCCCCTCAGTTTTGGCTTGGTTGCTGTATACTCCCGTTTCAATTTATTATTATTGGTACTAAAAGGAAAATCTAATGTGATTCTGAAGTGTCCCCCGGTGATCATTTTCACTCTAGCAGCCCCTCCCAGGAGCAAATCTCTGCTGTGAGTGCCGTAGAACACTATCAACATTGGACGCGGATGGGGTTCCTTGGAACCCTTCCAAAATCCAATCCTGTGACATTTACTATATTTCGTGTTTGGTGGCAGCCCTGCAAGTTCAGAGGCGTTCATTACGTGCCTGTGTTTTGTTTCTCTTCTAACCGTCGCACCATTCACCACCGATTCTGCGCAGCTGTGCAACAGAAGTCTTTTGCTCCCTGCCAAGACCCCCGTGCTGAACTTCATCTTCGCTATTTCTGTCTTCAAATCGTTTACTTCCTTCCTTAGTGCATCCAAGCTAACCCTAGGCGGCCCCTTCATCGACTCCGTCTTTTTCCATTAAGTGTTTGCTGTGGGATACTCTTAGCCGGTGCCCGCCCACCCCTGGCGTTTTCCTGCATCGTATTTCGGGAGAGTTGTTCCTGCCAAGAACTTGCGTCTTTTGACCGTGTCCGAAGGGAGCCTACCAATAAGCGAGCACACCCTTCAGAGAACGAGACACAGCAGGTGCACACTTATTTCAGAGTTTCGTGCTCAGTGTGCAGTTGGTAGTCCTGTTTGGTTAAGGCCGAACATTGCTCATTGTACCAAACCTGGGATCTATCGCACTGGATACCAGAAATTACGGCTTTCCCGCTGGCCTTATTACCGCATGTATTAGGGTCATAGTGGCAAGTCATTATGCAAGTCCGTAAATCTCGAATGAAAATGAGTATCCACAACACAAAATAAAACTGTCACTGGGATAAAAAAAAGCCTAAACTTATCAGTGAAAAACTGGAAAACAAGTAGAACCACACCGAAGTGACACACGAAAACGGAGAAACACTTTGTGGTAGAACATACTTGTCGGAGAGGAGAATTCCTCGAATACAAACAACACGAACCTCAGTTAATACTTAGATCCACTGAATTTATGAAATAACTCAGGTTATTTCACCACACAACGCAAATAAAATCGGTAACGGAGCCGTTCGAAAATTCAAACCGAGCAGTAACTCACAAAGTCAGTTCAGTTCAGTGCAGTTCTCACAGAAGGAGTTTGGCTGTTGCCAACCGAGCGGCCAGATTCGTGTGTTGTCGGTAAGTTTATTTGGCTTCCAACACTTCGATGAGCAATTTTCCTGGAAGGCTAAATAGTTTGGTGCAGTGTTACATCCTTTGTGATTAGGAGATAGGTGACAATAAACGCTTACCTCAGGGAAAACCGCTATCCAATACTCATCAAGTTTCTTTTTAAACGCATCTACAGTACTGCAGCTTACCACTGCCAGCGGCAACCGGTTCCACAACGGGATTACCCTGTTAATGAAATGCCTTGCCCTCAGTTGCAGTCTAGAGTGGGTTTGCTGGAAACGTAAGTTATGTTCCCGCTTGCCGCTATGCAGAACCCTCGAGAACAGAACGTCAAACCTAAGGCCTGGTATACTCTTTACGATCGTAAATATCTCGATGAGGTCTTCTCTCATCCGCTTACGTTTGAGGGAGAATAGATTTAACTCTGTTAGCCGCTGTTCATTGCATTTCCTCCGTTGCTCAGCTATCATCCTCGTGAATAGACGTTGAACCCTCTCTAAAGTATAGACTTCCTTCGAAGGAACGGAGCCCAAGCCTGCACACAATATTCGAGATGTGAAGGGACGATGCTTTTGTATAGAGGGACAAAGACCTCGGGATTTATGCACGTCATAATTGCGCATACACGAAACAGTTGTTCCCTGGCTTTGTTTGCGGCCTTCACACATTAGGTGCTGGGTTTGAAATCCCGCGTTACCACTATGCCTAGATCCTTTGCCTCGTGCACCCTTTGTATCGATAGGCTCCTTGCTGTGCCTTCGTCGGTTCTGATCGTCATTATCTGACACTTCGAAAAGTTTAGTTGTAGGTACCATTTTTCGGTCCATCCTTTCACTACCTCAGTGTCCTTTGCTTGATTCCATCCAGCTATCTTGACGTCATCTGCAAACAGAAAACAGGGATTTCGGAGATCATTAATGTGGAGCAAGAACAGCAGTGGTCCAAGTACGGATCCTTGAGGTACGCCACTTGTGACCACCTCCTCCTCGGATGTGTGAGCTCCTACTTTGACAATAAACAACCGCAGCTCAAGAAAGCTCACTATCCAGCTTCTGACTTTCCCACCTATTCCTAATATTTGCATCTTGTGATCTAATAGATGGTGGCTGACCGAGTCGAATGCTTTCTGGAAGTCCAGGCAGCAAACCTCCATCGCTAGGCCCTCATCAATTCTACGTGTAACCTCGTCTAGAAACACCAGCAGGTTTGTCAGATAACATCTGTTTTCAACAAATCCGTGCTGAGCTGGTACCAGTGGCCCTCTATGTAGTAGCCATGTAGTGGCATATTTGCCTTCTAACTAAGCACTCCAAACTACTGACGTCAGACTCAATGGTTTGTGATTCTCGGCCTTTTGCCGGGACCCAGACTTGTGTATTGCCAATACTGTGGCTTTGCCCCAGTCGTTCGGGACAGATTCCAGTCTAAGCGATTCTTTAGATAACTCAAAGATCGGTCTCACTATGACGTAAGCCAACGGTTGTACAATGGCTGGTTGAATTCCATCAGGCCCCATCGCCTTGCACCTATTGAGCGCGGTCAACTACCACTGCACATCCTGAACTTCCACTGTGATTGGAGGCATGATGCAGTTACCTTCGATTGATCTAAGGTTATCTGTCACTCTGGGGATCCTGTACGTGCTTTCAAATAACTATAACAGAATACGTGCTCTAACGCCTTCGCTCACTGCTAATTCTAGATTATAGAGTACCAACCGTTTCCCGAGTGTTCCGTTTAGATTAGACATAAGCGTAGAAACACTTAGGATTTCGCTTGACGGTTTGCTCCAGGGTTCTCTCGAAGTGGTATTTAGCCTCCCTTTGCACTTTCTGCGCATAGTTGAGCGCTCGTTTGTAACCATTCAACGAACAACGGGTGTCATACTGTTTATAGATTGCCCACCGTCTTCTACGAATGGTTATAGCCTTATCCATACTTGCCTTCCACCAAGGAGGACATTGCTTCTTTTGTAACGGACCCAAAGGCGCGAGCCTGCCCGTGAGTAGAAGAAGTCCTGCCTTAATATACTTCCATCTAGTTTCCAGAGATGCATCTGCTGGGTTGTGTAACAAGTTTATATCCTGCGCCACTCCGGCCAGTACGTCCTGCTGGATTTTGCCATATCCCCTCCCTAGTTTGGCCGTTGGTTTGCAATGTCTGCTTTCTAGCGTTAGTCGCAGGACCACATAGTCACTTTTCCCCAGGAATTCTTCCTGGGTTATTGTCCTTATGTCTATTGGGGTGCTGATGTAGCCACTTCAGAAGTAATACACCTCCGGTGCTTGCCGGTTCCCTGTCTCTGTTCCAGTTGATCTCTGTCATACTAAAGTTCCGTACTAACAACACCGTTCTGGACGTGACAAGGAATAGTTGCAGCTGAGCAACCAATTTCTGGTCTTCTTTTATTAATAATAATAATGTATATTTCAAGTAGCCCGTGAAGCATGCACATAGCGTGATCATTTGTTCAAAATAATCATATGTACATATGAACAAAAACGCTGGGCAAACGGAACACAAAGCTGTCAGAGTCTCAAACGTAGATATGGAGGATGGAGGAATTCACTAAATAAGCATATCAATGAAAATTGAAGTAACGGCGAACCTTGCATCGAGAGGACTCGAGGTGCGGCATTGTTGAGAGGAAATACAGAGAAGGCCTGTGAAGCAAAGGATGCGAGAGGAGGAAGACACGGAGATAGGAATGAATAGCAAGGAGTAGTACAGCGAGTTGATGCATTTGTCAAATAACATGTTTCTCTGTATGCTGCCAAACTGTTTGCTTCTGAGGACACATTCATTGGGTTTGGGGCTTCAATCGGTCATGGAATGCTTTAGATTATTTGGGCGTTGGTCGCTTTGATGTGTAACTGACTACACGCTAGATACCCAACCTTAAAACACAGTGTAGGTGAAGCAGGGTGTTTGATCCTCAACCTGGTCTGGAATTCGGATGCATTTAGTCAAAACGGTGGAGACAGTCGTGTCCAGCAACCATTTCCGGAGCCAAATTGTCCATTGTGAGTGTAGACCCCAAGCCTTTGATAGGCCGAAGCCAACCGAATCTGGAACAAAAAGACGATACTCAACAGCCTGGGGTATTACCCAGCTGAGAAGGGGTGAGGGGAAACAGAGCATGTCACGAAACCATATGCAGAGTGGAATACTGCAAGGAAGTATGTATACATACATATATATTTAATGTAAAAGACGAAGGCGCAGCGCAAAACGACTGAGTAGGAATGCAAATGCCATTGACGATATCGAAGCTTACAAAGTTCAACCAAGATTACAAAAAGAGTCATACGGCATATTGGGAGGAAAAATTATAGTGTTAGGTGCAGGGTTGACATGATAGGAGAACTGGGTGATTATAATCGAGAAAGTATTCAACGATAAGCTTTTTATATTCCACTGATAGAGTTTTGACGCGGTATCATTGTACTAAATAGGATTGAGACGTCAATGTGACCATCGCTACCTGGTTAGCGTATGTCACGGGTTGGTAAGAACAGACACAACATGGTCGATTAGGAAAGAATTTGAGTATTGCATAAGGGGTTAGAATACCAAAATGGAATGTGTTCCACAAATGCAACTATGAAGTTGAATCCGTGTACTGATAGGAATTCAGTTGAGAAAGAGGACACTGCTACCTGATTAGCATGTATCACGGAACTTAGCCAAGTGAGTCAACTGAGAACTTGATCAGAACGGTTTCGAGTACGGAATTCGGGGTCAAAATACTTCTGAAAGTATGTACCATAATGTTACACAGATCCAGCTGTCGTGTTTGTTATGCGTTCTGTTTCCATATGGTGTTACTCACGTCGTTCATTTTATTTTTCAGCCAATGTACTGATATTAATAGACGAGTAAAACGTATCCTTCCTGTTTGCTCGTTCTCTCTCTAATCTCGATCGCATCCAGTTTTTTCGTCCGTAACAATTCACTCTTCTTTTACTCGATGGACCGTTACCTCCATCCAAAAACATTCGACACGAATTTCAACGCTCCTGACGCTTCAAAACGATAGACCAATTGGCTTCAAACGTTCAAAGCCTTCTTGAAACGCGTCCAGGCTGAAGGTCCGGACAAGCTAGACATGTTGATTAGCTTTTTATCGCTGACTGCTTATGAGTACGTATAAGATTGTAATACCTTCGACTATGTCACATCTACACTTCAAACTTTGTACGCACGTCCCAGGAATGTAATTTTAGCTAGACACATTGCAACCTGTAAACAAGAATGTGGCCAGAACGTGGATCAGTTCGTCTAAAAGATCAAAACATTCTCAAAGGACTACGACTTTCGTTCTACATCTGCCGAAGAATGCCGTGATGACGCTACGCGTGACGTTTTCATCACCGGATTACTGTCCACTAACGTTCGAATGCGACTTTTAGAGCAAGTGTCTCTGAACTTTCAAACCGCATACGACATGGCGAGGTCGTTAGAATTTGCTCAACGACAGTCTTAGTCATATGGCTCCAAACATTTGCCTTGTGTCTCATCAGCTTCGACATCGTCGCCTGCACCTCCTTTTCCTACAGTGACGGTTGATTCCAAGCGGGTTCTATCCGCTGCGTCCAAAGAAACGTGCTACTTTTGTGGCTACTCGAAGCATCTACGAACGAAGTGTCCCGCCACAGATGCCACTTGCAAAGCGTGTGGAAAAACGGGACATTTTAAACGTGTTTGCCGATCAACATCAACCAATCGGGCTGGTGCTTCAGTCATTGGACTCCCTCTATCTTCCGCCTTAACGGCTTCTGCTCCCACCTGCTTATCGCGAGCTACAATTAAGATTTGCGTGAATGACACTGAGTTGCAGGCCTTAGTCATCACTGGCAGTTTTAATAGTTACATGTCCCAGACAATTGTCAACTCCCGTAGGTTGGAGCTCGAACGATGCGGCTTTCGAATTACCATGGCATCGACATCCCTGTCATGGGATGTGACCAATTACTGTACAGTAACAATTCGTTACCGTGGAGCTCAATAAAATTATGTTAGACTTTCTGTAATGCGTAACCTGTGCACTGACGTCGTTCTTGGTCACGACTTTCTCGGTCTACACCAAAAGGTGGAAATACTATTCGGTGGTGATCGTGGTACTTTCATGTTGTGCCAACCCGCCGCTGCTAAAATTCAGTCACCAATGTTGTTTGCGCATCTCACTCCAAATTGTAAACCCATCGTTACCAAGTCTCGTAGGCATTCTACAGAGGAAGAGCTTTTTATCTAAGTAGAAATACAGCGCCTCATGGCGGACGGTATCATTTAGTCATCTTATTCCCCCTGGAGTACCCAAGTGCTTGTGACCAGAAATTCTAATCATAAGAAGAGGATAGTCATGAATTACAGTCAGACAATCAACCGCTTCGCACAGCTGGATGCCTACCTGTTACCCAGAATTGACAAAATGGTTGAACGAATTTCCCGCTGCGCTGTATACAGTACGCTGAATCCAAAAGGTGCATATCCTCAGATTCCAATCGCACATCACGAGAGACCATATACCGCCTTTGAAGTAGGCGGCCGAATATAACAGTTCTACCGAGTACTCTTTGACGTAACCAATGGTGTTGCTTGTTTCCAACGCACCCCTGATTAAATTCTAGCAATCAAAGGCCTAAAAGATACTTTCATCTACGTCGACAACGTCACTGTGTGCGAAATGTCTATGGAAGACCACGACCGGAATCTCAATTTCTGAATACAGCCGCTAAGTATGGCATAACATTGAACACTGATAAAACGGTCACGTCCGCTAAAGAAATCGATCTTCTCGGTGACCGCATATTCCAGGGCGTAATCAAACCGGACTCCGACCGAATGAAACAGCTACGCGATATGTCCCCTCCGACGGATGCAAAATCTCTTCAACGGGTCATCGATATGTTTGCCTACTATACGCAATGGGTATCCCACTTTTCAGACAAAATTCATCCTCTTATTAAAAATAAAAACATTCCCATTACCGACGACCGTTAAACACATCCGAAAACCTGAAGCCCAATTTGGAAAACGATATGATTGTTGCCGTAGATAACAATCTTCCGCTGGTTGTTTAGACGGACGCATCAAATGTCGCAATGGCCACCTCACTTAGTCAGAATAACCGACCGGTAGCCATTTTCTCACGCACTCTGATTCCTAGCGATAAGCATCAATCTGCAGTAGAGAAAAAGCTCGCGCGATCGTGGAAGCCCCATGCAAATGGAGGCACAATCTTCTTGACATTCACTTCAAACTCATCACCGATCAACGTTCCGTAGCCTTCATGTATAACCGACGACAGACAACTAAAATGAAAAACGATAAAATCCAGAGGTGGTGATTCGAATTATCTGCTTTTCACTACGATATAATCTACAAACCCGGAAAAGATAATCAAGTCGCTGATACGCTGTCCCCCAGTACTTATGCTTCCAATTTTAACAACACAAAACTGCGAGACCTGCACGATTCTTTATGTCACCCCGGAATAACGCGAATGGTGCATTTTCTATGCACACGCAATCTCTCGTATTCAGTCGAAGAAATCAAGAACATGATCGCGAAGTGTACTAAAAACCTAAAACCCCGCTTTTTGCAAGCCATCTCCCTGCAATTTAATCAGAGCTACACAGCTGTTTGAGAGACTAAGCATTGATTTCAAAGGACCCTTATCTTCGAAATCTCGGAACCGGTATATTTTGTGTATCACTGATGAATATTCTCGATTCCCGTTTGCTTTTGCATGTCTGGACATGCTTTCATCTACTGTCATCATCTGTCTTTGTCAATTATTTGCTATTTTTTACATGTCTGCTTATGTATGAATCGCGGTTTATCTTTTATGTCCACAGATCTCGTTCGGTTTCTGCGTAATAGAGGCGTAGCAAATAGTAACACTACTGCTTACAACCCGCAAGATAACGGTGAAGTGGAGCGCTTAAACGGTACGCTATGGAAACAGATTTCTCTAGCACTTAGGACTAGAGGTCTGCCTACCTCTCAATGGGAAACAGTCCTCCCAAGTGCGTGACACTACATCCGTTCATTGCTTTGCGTTGCCACTAACAATACACCTCACGACCGATTGTTTTCTTTCCGCCGGCGTTCGGCCAACGGCTCCACCATACTGACGTGGTTGACAACTCCAGGTCCGGTGCTACTCAAACGAATGGATCGGACTTCAAAGTACGACAACTCAGTAGACGAAGTTGATCTCATTAACTGTAATCCATATTGTGCTCTCGTGAAAATGCCCGACGGCAGGGAAGAAAACGTTTTCATTTGACGCTTGGCCCCACCGAGTGATTTTCTCGTCTCGAAACTAGAAACCTGCGACCTGCCAGACAGTAAAAACACACAGACAGAAACTTCTCCTCCAAGATAGATAGACAATTCATTTAATCGTGACATTTTTGACACTTCTCCAGCCGCGACATCTGTACATGAATATGCATTAGAAATCTTACGACAACAACAAAAAACGAGACCTTACAATCTAAGAAACAATGGAGCTTAGTTACCTTCTGCTATTCCCCTTTTTCTTCCAAACAAATCATTATTGATCTATAGCGAAATTGTAAAGCAAACTTCTTTTTCTCTCTGCCGGGGAGTACGTCGTGATTGTTATTCGTTCTGTTTCCGTATGGTGTTACTCACTTCGTTCATTTTATTTTTCAGCCAGTTTACTGATATTAAAAGATGAGTAAAACGTATCCTTCCTGTTTGCGCGTTCTCTCTCTAATCTCGATCGCACTCGGCTTTTTCGTCCGTAAAAACCAGATTCGAGGCTGAATCTGTGTACTGATAAGAATTCCGTTGAGAAAGTGGACACTGCGAACTGGCTAGTATGTGCCACAGAATTGAGCCAAGTGCGTCAAGTGGAAACAAGATCAAGAGGATATCAGGTGGGGCGTACTGGGTCAAAATACTTATATGACTGTGTACCAAAATGGAATGTGTTCATGAGATCCAGCTTTGAGGCTGAATCTGTTTTCGTTTATTCAGTATTGAAAACCGATTTGGAATGCATCGTCAGTCCTTATGCATCCGTGTATTTTGGTGATTTTTTCGATGGTTATATGGGTTTTAATTCGTCTTTTGAACCTCTCATGTTCCACAGTCATGCGCACATCAGTTGGCAGTTTGTTCCATAATCTTGAGTATGTACCAAGGAAGAATTATTTCGTGTTGCACTTTTGTCGAAGGTTGTAGGGAGTATGCTTGCGTGGCTACGTAGTGGCTATGTTGAGTTTTCAGAAAAATGAATTTGATTCGTGAAATGGGCCTGTTTGTATATGAAGCTATGTAACAGAGCAAGATTTAGTCTGACCAGGGGGATCGAGCCTGAGGAGGATGTATCGTCCCATATAGCTCAGTTTAGTTGACCAACCAAAACATTGTTTATTACGTTTTCGCTGGACATTTTCAATGGCTTTTCGGTCAAGTTTTCTCATGCTGCAATATACAATTAAGGAGTATTCTAATAGTGGTCATGCATGCGTCCTATATAGGGTAATAAGACTCTCCCTGAGGCCAAAGTTACTGAATAAGAAGTGAATTGTGCACTTAGCTTTTGCTATCTGGAGGGCACAATGCTCCGAAAAGTTTAAGGTTTAGGAGAAGTTTAAACCCAAATCTCGGATAGAAGAAGGGGGAGCAATGGTGACCCGACGATAAATACATCCAAGGAGCAAGGTTTGATCATGGTGTATGACCAAAGGGATTCCTGTACTTTATCAAGGATGGGGCCGTTCAGAGCGGTTGCTTGTATTGGATCTCGGACAGATACAAGGTATCCTCCCCCTCATTGATTGTACCGGTTTTTTCTAGAGTTGATAACCATTAAGGGCGACGAGGTCTGTAGGGAACTCATCCTGCAGCCACATCTCGGTTATCATGATGATATCGAAGCAAGTTATGTGTGCAATATTTTTTAGTGAGGCGAGTTTGTTAGTTATAGAACGCGAGTTAATTAGGAGGTGAGACACAATACAAGGACGTTTGTGTATGAGGAGTTTCGGGAGTACATTTTCATTTGATAGTTTTGTACGTCAGTAGGAAACCGAGCTAGAAGTAGCGGAGCCAGCCTGAATGGTATGTACAGGGAGACAGCACTTGTCATATTAGGTCGTGCGTAATTTATCAAAAGGGGAAAGGGGGACCTGTGAAGCACGGCTAGTGGGTTATCGGTGGGGAAATGATGGGTTGAATCCTCGAATATGTAGTTCAAGATGCACGAAGGGTATCTGAAGATTTGTGGGTGTTGAGCATGCCCTAGATTTGGTGATGTAATTTTTGGCTGCAGCGAGAGATAGGGGGAGTAAGGTTATGGCTCTGATATCTCATGGGATAGCAAGGGGTGAGGCTGGGTCCTATGAGTGGAAAGAAGGTAACGGGAGTCGGGTTTTGTACAAAGCTGTGGTGATAGGGTAAGTCATGTACATTTGCAGCTAACTTAAGGGAGTGGGGTGACGGAATAAGTGGACGATAAGTTTTAAGTGGGGGGGGGGTTGTTTTGGTTTGACCCAGGTCAGTACGCCGAGGTAGAGGTTCCGACCGTAGACGGTGACCGTAAGCAGTTTTTGTGAGAGGCTGGGCAACGTAGTTTAATGCAGGTGAAGAAGGGATTCTGCGAGGTACTGTTCAATTAGGATCGTATCCAACGCCGCGGTGGGGTAATAAGATTTCATGGCGTGTATTATGCCGTGGGGATCCATTAGTACTTAGAGACCTTGGGATTTGAAATGGGTTTGAACTGAGATAAGAGCAAGAGAAGGAGTGCAGTATCTGCATACATTGTGACAAATCGGAAAGTTCAAGAAAAAATACGGAATATGTATAATACCATGAGACGGGGAGATATTTACCATTCAGGATTAGACTAAGATACAGGTCTAGATTTCCTTTGAAAGCGGATTTTATGGACCTGACCTTGCGGTGATTTGGCGCTTAGTTGAAATGTCTGCGTGCTTACTCTGAAAACCCGTTTTTTGCATCTAAAAGTGATTTATTTCAAAATAACTCACCACTTGGTCTGCTATTACTCCTTTTTTTCACACCTTTGATATCACCTTTCTGGTCGCGGTCTCTAGTGTTCCAACGGCCAAAATTTAATGGATAATACTGTGTCGTACTCTGTTGTATTTCCCATTAATTACTGTTTTGGTATTTTTCTTATAGCATCGCTATACCACAAGTTACTTTAAAATACTAGCAGCAAATAACCATACTGTCTCAATCTAGGATGGATCTCTGGACGAGGAAACTCCACCCATGCGTCTCGACAACACAGTAATCAATACTTCTCCAGCGATACAAAACAGGATAATCTTATCACAAAGCGGGACAACCTTTAGTCTAAAGACGGAAGTTGCCCAACTGGAGGCTGAGTTGGTAGAGGTGAAGGTACTCTTTGTAGTCCTCTCTCCCAAAATTGAAGCCCGCAAAAAGACCCTCAAGATCTCAGACCAAATGATCTTAGACACCGCTAATAAGTTGTTTGAAACAGAGGCAAGCAGCAAACTCATCGTAATCTGGGCGCAGTTTCCAGCAGTAACAATCCTAAATCATTGGGTCAAGATAATCCTGGGTGGCCTTAAATCACCAGAGGCACTGAACCCAATCAGGTGTTCATATCTTCGAACAAATACCAAACAAATGATCGCAGTTATCGTGGTCGAATTCAGCCAGAGTGCTACACTGTGGCTCAGGTGAATATATTCAGGAGATGCAAATATGTTACAGATGTATCCCGCGACATTCCTTTTCATGTCAAAAAAATTGACTAACAAACTGGCGGTGAAAAATTAAATGAAAAACTTCAAATCAGTACCGCAGCAAATCTCACGCGACTGAATATTGAGAACGTACCACAAATCTCGTCACCCGAAAAGAGCAGGAATCTATCCTTCGCCCTGCTAGTCGCCAGTACTCCCTACGACAGCTTTACTGACATAACCACAGATGAACCAACCATATTCGGGATCCTCAACCGTAAGTTAATATCACCTATGAAACCATTCCAGGCTCCAGAAAAGGAGGTCAAGGCCCAATCAAGATGCCCACCATTTGACCACTAGCTGGGATGATGGGGCAACCAGGTAATCCACCACCCAAGGCAATCACCTCAGATCCTACTCCGGCGAAACCTAAATCTTATTTCTCCAAAACTAAAAACCAAAGAAAAAATCTTCCTGCGCCAAAACCCGTACTGTTGGTAAGCGTCGCCAGGTTACTCCCAGAGCGAATTCTAGGACAGTACTGTAACAAAAATAATACACGCCAGCCCTCTTTTCTGTCCCCAGTAGACCGCCCTAGCCCATCAGACACAGTGAAACTCCCAAAAGCTGGCAAATCAATCTCGCCAGTACGCAACATGGATGCCAAACACATGGCACCTCCCTCCAAGAAAATCTCTCGGGTGCCACAGTCCCCTCGAAGCAAAGAGGTCGAAACAACCCCATTCTAAAATCCCCCATCCAACTGGACCTGCCGAAATACATAGTGAGGAGGTGCTGAAGTACTTATCAACCAATTGCCTCAATATAACTAATAAAATCTTTAAACTGCGGCAACTGGCGCGCGACAAGAAGCCACACGTAATAGCCCTAAATGAGACATGGCTCAATCAAGAGATACTAGATGGTGAAATAATGATAGATGGTTTCACCTTTTTCAGACAGGACCCAAACTGTGACCATGTGGGTGGAGTGGCTTTCTTCCTTAATGATTCTCTCCCACCCGCTCTGCGTGTTTCTCTTCCTATGATCCAATCGACTGAGATCCTACGGAACAAAGTCATCTTCCAGAGCAGGGACTCATTCGTCCTGGGGGTTGTTCATGGCTCCCCATCAAGCACAGAGGAGGAATTTCAATCACCTCTAACTCAGCTTCGTGACCTCCATCCCACCTGAACTTTCTCACACCTTATCCTGGGAGACTTTCATCCCCTGAGTATCGACTGGCCTAGATGCCACTCCATAGATAGAATGTTTGGTTTACCCTTATAAACTTCTTCAGTGAACCCTCGTGGTACCAACACGTAGTATCTCCCACATATACCATGTCGGTCAACTTCCCTCTCTGCTTGATCTTGCCATTACCAACGAAAAACGCCAGATCGACATGATCTCGTATCTGAGTCCTGTTGGTAAAAGTGATCACCTCGTGCTATCCTTTAAATATATTATCCGATGGCTAACTTGCATGCCCTATCCCAGAATGCTACGTTTCTTCAAAAGTGCCGATTCCGTTCTCTGAAGAGAATTCCTGTAATATTGATACTAACCTGAACAACCTAACTGAGTTGCTCGAGGGTCTTATTCACGAGGCGGATCACTTGTTTATTCCTAGAGTTCAAGCTGTATCTGACCATAGGCCTCCCCTACCCCACTCCATTCGGCACCTAATGGACGAGCCGGCGCGTTCAGTTGGTAGACTAAAATGTACTGGCCTCGACACTGATGCTGTCGAGTTCAAGCGAATCCGCAACTTATGTAAGCAGAGAGTTAGGGAATTCCACAATAGACAATTATTCTTCGCACTAGAAGTAGCCCTAATTCCTTATGTAAGAAAATCAACCCCCTCTGCACTAGCCCTCAAGCTGCCCAAAGACTCTCCTGTAACGTTCTCTGCTCAGGTAGTTGAAATCTTCCGGTCACATTATGAAACCGCCTTTAACTTTACTCCTATCTCTTCCCACCCATAATTCCCCCTCTTAAAACAACGCCCCCATTTAATCATTCTCCTAGGTGAAACCGAATCACTCCTCAAATCACTGAATCCCTTTAGTTCAATGGAACCAGACGGTATACACCCTCGAGTGTTAAAAGAAGCTGCCTTAGTTCTTGTACGGTACTATTCCACCCTTCATCCTGGAAGACAGACGTCGTATACCCCAATTTAAAAAGGGGACCGACACACTCTAAGTAGTTATAGACCTATCAGCCTGACTAACGTGCCCAGCAAGGTCTTCGAACGGGTTTTAAAAAGAACAATACTGAAACACTTACCAGACAATCAACTTCTTTACTAAACTCAACACGACTTCCTGCCTGGCAGATCCTTCATCTCCAATATGCTATCTTTTATGGACAGTCTAACTGAAGCCCATGGTGACGGCTTGATTCGCCACGCAATTTTCACTGACTTTGCAAAAGCTTTTGATCGGGTTCCCCACGCTCCCTTAATCTATAAACTTCAGTCATACGGCTTCACTGGCAGACTCTTGGCCCTACTTCGCGACTGCCTCACGGAACACACTTTCTTGGTCCGCTTAAGTTCATCGCTCTCATCTGATTTTTTAATTCTACCGGAGTCACGCAAGGTTTCGTCCCTGTCCCCCTCCTCTTCCTTATATATATTAATGACCTGCAACACAGGATGGAATTCAACGTCGCAATGGACGCCGATGACGTGACAACTTGGGGCACCAAACCTGTGGCTCTTTAATGAGCTATGGATGCAGTCAAACATTGGTATATGGTCTGAAACCTTCTAATAAACGACGACAAGTGCGTTAGTATGTCGTTTGGGAGGGTCCCTGTACACAGCTTCAGAGCTAGCGCTTCCACGAACATCGGAAGTGTAGAACATCATAAAATTCTTGGTTTCTGGGTGTCCCCATCCCTCTCGTTCTCCTAACACCAAAGAAACGCTAGTAGATACGCCTTCTAGGTTCTTAACATCCTAGAACAGAATAGAGAAAAGATAGAGATGACTTTCAGATTCTCTATAACACGTACATTCGACCCTTATTAAATTACTAATTCTACTGATTCTAGAGGCCAGCCACTAGGGAGGTGAATGGGAAAGAATGATTCGCTCGGTGCGCCGAATCCTGCGCGTAGTCACTCAGGGTCAAAACGTTACAGACAAAAGCTTGTTGACCTTCCTTTCCGAAGTAGAGCGAATCTTGAACGATCGGCCGTTGGTGCCCTTGACCGACGATCCCAAAGCCCCAGATGCATTGACCCCGAACAAGTTGATACTGCTCAGAGATAACCAAACTCCCATGGATTTTTGTGACTTTCCAAAGTCATGTGTAAAGTTTTAGAGGCGGGNAAGCTGGAAATCTGAGTATTTGTGCGTGCTCCAAGAAAGACAGAAGTGGTTCGCGAGAACGCGAGAGTTAAAAGTTGATGATGTGGTCTTGGTGACAGATGAACGGATCCATAGAAATCAATGGCCGTTGGGAGTCATTTGTGAAGTTTTCCCAGGTACGGATGGTCTGTCACGGGAGATGTTAGTGCGGACATCTTGGAGTGTTTTGAGACGGGATGTTCAGAAACTTTGATATTTAGAAAGTACGGATTAAGGTCGAGTTATTTTTCGACATGGTTGCACTTGTATATAGCGTTCATCTCGCAACCACATCATGATGTATTTATATAAAGAAGCTATTATTTATTTATCGAATCCATATGTGTGCGCGTGTAGAAATGTATCAATTATAACTGTTGTGATTGATACCAGTCAGTTTCGGGATACGCACGCAATCAACGTTGTGTTCGTGCTAATTTGTCTCGACTCCGTTTATAAAACGGGTCTTGGTGATGCGTACATTTTTGTCATCTAGGTGTGGTGACTTTATATATTTGGGTTCGTGTGCGGATTGTCTGTGCAACTGTGGTAACAAGCCAAGTCCATCAAATTCATGATGATATCTAATGATCAGATTCGTAATATGATGCTTGGAGGGGAGGGTCACTGGATGCTTAAGCAAATCCGACATATGGGACCACTGCAGGTGGCCACCAACGCGCAACAATCCATCGAATAAGATGAGGCTGAGCTTGCTGACAAGGCTATTTGCAGGAAGTCTCTGATTATTCCGGTTATGCTCAAGTAACACCTGTTGCTCTTTAGAAAAGCATTCGGTCTGCACAACTTTTATCACTGCTACACGACTGACTCGCAGGTCTTCTATTGTCAACGGACCTACCCGCAATGACATATTAGCCTGACCTTTTGCAAGAATAAGGAGTTACCGTTTAAACCTCAACATCCATGCTACCCATTTCAGTAGCGTAAACCACGACGAGAACTTCTCAAAATACTGCGGGCNGATTTCGTCTAAGGGTTCTGGATGAGAACCTATACGGTCATCAACATAACCTGCTTTACTCAGAAACGTAGGTCCAAAGAACCAGCGCATTTGCTTATTACCCTGGGAGACCATACCTCTTGACGCCAAGTCAGCGGGATCATTCTTACCCGGTACATGCCTCCACTGCTCTGGAGATGAAATGTCTCGTATCCTAGTCACGCGATTAGCGACAAAGACAGAAGCGGATTTTATTATTTTGGATATAGACCGACGCAGAGTTAGACCAGTACACTGTCCGTCTCAG
>UZAN01052801.1:1337-17210 GCA_900618425.1 Echinostoma caproni
TTTGGAGAGGTCCCCCCCGCCAATAAACACGCGAATGAGCAGTTTAACGGTCGAAAATAACTACCTAAATGGAAGTTCAGGTCAGTTCAGATTATACCACCATTAGCCATGCACTTTCGGGCAGAGGTTGTATCTTTTTTATTACACACCAGTGTGTGATGAACAGCAGACGGGACAGACCCTATAGTCATGAAGACCTGCTGTTCCGTGATAGTAACCGGCAACCTAATCCCCGGGACTTGGAGTGGTGAAAAACATAAGGCCCTGATAGGTCAGGCATGGTATAGAACCAAAGTTGGGTGGCGGTAGCTGGGTTCGAACCTCGGTCCACAGGGTCCAAAGAACGCCGGTGACAGTAGTTTAACTGCCCGCCATCTTTTTCCATCCACTGTTGACCTCGTCAAAGAACGCGCACCGTGACGATCTATTAGCTGACATAATTAACATAAGCCCCAGCCAACGTAATTCATGGAGGTCGACCAATCTCGTCCGGTTTCCCCATCAGACTCGTGTAATACGGTGTTATGTTTGAACACCGACAGTTTCTCTATCCTATTTTCGTAATAGCCAAGTCTCTGAAGTAGTGGTCGAACTGCTGCAGCATATACTCGATCGCTTACAGGCAGCCGAATTTCGCGACCGCGCCGCAGATGTCTAAATTCGGCAATGCCAACCGAGCTCTCCGTATGCGTGCCGACACCCCATCAGTGTTTCGTCCACCGGTGATAGATAGATGCCCAAATATAAAAAATCATCGACTTTCTCTACTACTTCCCCATTTAGAGTGAAGCTGGGATTTGCATTAAGGGAATCCTGTAGCTATCTTTTACGCTTTAATGGTGTGCACCGTATGACAACCGTTTGTTACACTATAACTTGAACTACCCAGAATGGCTTCCAATTTACCGGGGTCTTCAATTGGAAGTACATCGTCGACATCATGCTCTAGATCAGACACTGCCACTTGGGGGCAAGTGGATGGTACTAACTTCGCAGGCGGTCAAGACCGTTTTCAGAATCAGATCTACAATGAAGTTAAATAGAAAAGGAGAGAAAGAGAGTTATCCTGACGAATACTGCTTCTTGTGTTTAACTCCGGTGAAAAGTTGTCGTAAGCTCGGGCTCAAACTCGGTTTCGGCTATTCTTACGAGAATTTGGCGGAGTGAAAATGTAGTCCATACAGAGTCGGCTAGGTTTTAACTCTCTGGTTCTCACGCGTGCACCGTTCACGTACAGCAGACAGTCAACGGAGTATGATACTTGCGAGAAGTTTAAAGACGCTATGATCAAACTAGTTCCTCCCTTGGTTTTCATAAGAGAACTTCTCGCCTTTCTTGTAAATCGGTGAGACACACCATTTCTTTGCAATTTGCTCTCCCATACTGAGCCCATGAGTTTCGTTAGCCCAAAGTTTAAGGCTAAACCTCCATCCTTAATAACAGACATGGATAGCCTCCGTTGTTTGCCGAGGTCAACAGTGGATGGAGAAAGATCCAAGCACAGCCAAACTAAGATCTAGCATGAGGGTATGAAAACCCTGACCAGAAGACTTGCTCACATAGATCGCGCTGGGTTTTCTGAATGGGGACCTCAGGACCACTGTAGTCGATGGTTAGATACAACGAATGGATTGACTGAGTGTCGTAAACAGTGGCACTCGCTCATCTACTCAACATCCTTGCAATTTTAGTCTCCATGAGTTCTCCATTCTTATCTTGGAATTACTTTCAACATTTTAATCGCCTATTCACTACTTTATCCGAAAGGGTAACCAAGAGACAAACCCAAACCGTAGCACGAAAATGCATGGTATATAGTCGTAAAGACTGAAGTGAACTTAAGGCATTCAATAAAAAATAGCACAGAATGCCTTCATGGTGGTAGATGATCAGCGCTTTAAATACTTGATAAAATCATCATCATTCAAACCAATCACTTCCTGGCGTACATCGAGTTCCCTGCCGAAACGCTGCATTGAATTAGTGAAATCGTCGTTCCGCATACAGATTGTATAATACATGGGGGAGAGAGAACTTACGCGAATTCTTTGAAGTGTTCCAAGAGCCACAGGATCTGTGCCTCTTCCGGTTTGTCTGTCAGTGTGAAGCGTGGATCGGTCAGATGCGACCGAATTAACAATAGCTCGGAATAGACGGAAAGCGGTGTGGAAGCACAAGGTCGGGCCGGTGAGCAGTTCGGGTCTGGTAATGTTTCTTGTATGTGATGCGACTGTTTTGTTTGTAAATTTGCAATGGGTTTGTGTAGATGGGAAACCAAAAATAAATAGAACTTCAGGCTTGTACGTGAAACCGAATTGGTTGATTGCCTACTTGTAGGCGAATAATTCCTACAAAAGGATGATTAGTCTCAAACCATGTGCCCAACGAATCCATGCATACATACGAAATTATATACGCACACAAACCAACAAGACGCGCATGGCGTGGGTAATAAACTAAATATGGATCCCGTAGAAACCTGTTTCGGTATGAAGCGGTACAGTGACTTACTCCGAAAAATTCATCCGTAAGTGTATACGTATGATTCACGGAGTCTTCCGAATGATCTTGCGGTTGCCATGGCAGTAAATAGTACGGGCGCAAACTGGCATCCTTCACGTGTTCCACATAGTCTACAGTGATCGCATCTTAACGCGCGTGCACGGTAACATGGAAAACAGGTGTGCGACTTACCATCACGGTGCAAATCCCGTAATGGCCAGAACACAGAGTAGCAAATGCCGCGCGGGATGTAGAAGAATGGAATCATGCGCGCTGCGTATTTAAGAGAACGAATATAAAAATCAGGGTTCCATTGAAAACCACACCGGGTTGATCCATATAAGCAACAAAAATAATGATATTCATATAATTATTAAGCACGGCTTGGTAGGGCTTCCAATCTGAAATTACTGGTTCTGAATCTCTTCGGGGACGGCAACATTTCACCATTCACCGCACTCGAGTGTACGATGAAAACACATTTCTCAACACATGGATCATGCGACCTTAGTAGCGTAATTATTGTGAAGATGGAGCTTTCATGGAACAAATGATATTACATTTTGCACTAATCAGTAGTGAAAAACATTTAGGGTCCATGAACGACTACAACACAAGCAAGTTCTCACACGTACAGTGAGTCAGCTTATTCTATATAGCAAGTCCGGATAGCTTAACCTAGTTCACCAGGGGATTAACCTATCCGACCGACTCGTGAGCAACCCTGCAAGTAATCCAATATAAGGGATTATCCCAGATCTGTAGTTATTTGGCATGTCGTCATATTTGTGCAAGAAATGTTTATATACAATTGAAACAACGTTCCAGTCGTGTTAGAGTTTCTATTTACGAGTTCAGCACAATAACCCCCCAAGCACTTCAAATATCTGTCAAAACCCGCGCCATCGACTTCATCTCGGCAAATGATAGAGATCAACGAAGTGGAGGATGTCCCAGGGACAATATGGTCTGCCAGCTCATTAGTCCCAGTCCTATCAGATAGTATTTACATCTGTGCACAAAAAAATGTTTTTTTCAAGCTAAAACCTCAGGAAACATTGACGTGTCACATTTCAACATCCATCAAATCACATAAAATAGCTGAATAAAGTTACATCAGGTGGTCAGCTCTCCATCACAGTGTTAGGTATTCATCTTTTTTGACCAATCACCTAATCCACCAATGATAGTCCCAATGTGAAAAAGCATGATCATGTTAACACTTTCCATGATAATAGCTTGACTTAGCTCGAGTTGTTCATACGTGTAGTGAAGAATAATGGGAAAATTCAATCTCAGTTAAATCCTTCAGTAGAGTTCACCCAACTATACCGAAAACTGGACAACGAATGGAACGCTTGCTGCTTGCTTCAGTGTCCGGTCGGACAAAACAGAATATCACATTTAACGTTCGTAAATGACTAGATGACAAATGTTTTTTTGCTTAAAGCATTAGACGAACGTATAACAGAGAAGAGGCCGCCATTTCTAACCGCCCCTACAGTTGCTTGCCAATGGCGATCTAAGAGGATCCCTCGTGTTGCTTCAACACTGAAACTGAGCAATAATCATCAAATGTATGTACCCGTCCAGTGGATTTCTTTTTGTTTTCTTTTTCATTTTACTTCCTTTTATTGAATACATAACGACAAAATTTTCCGGAGTAGGGAAGCGGCGGAACAAAGGGCTGCCATACAACATACAATGGGGCGGTGGCGGTGGGATTCGAACACACGTCCTCTGGAGTGAGAATTTGGTAATGTTATCACCGAGCCACCCCCGCCGCGGTTTCAGCATATCCGAAAACTTTCAGCAGTGAACTGTCAAATAAAATGCTAACCATTCTCCAGTTTGGAAGGGATTGAAAAACGAATCGGTAGTTTCCAAAAAAAGCTATTTCTTCATTCGGTGTTCGTTTCCGAAGCCGTAAATGAACCGTTATCTGTATCAACTACACCCTAAACCCCAGCTCGTGTAACGCTACCATTTGCAGCACCCAGAAGGCGCAATCGTTCAACGGAACAAGATAGTCTGATGCACTGCACAACCGCTGAATAACGATATTGCCTGAGAAAAGAAAAGTATACCATTCATTATAAAAAGGGAACTGTACAAGGAGGGAAAGTAGGACTGAACCCAGTAACCTTGAGATAGATACTTTCTAGTTTGAGTGGAAACAGTAACGAGTGATGTATAAACTATTTCACACCTGATCAAATGGACAGGTTTGCTGAAAAGAACAGCTACATTTCAAGTGAACCCGATAGAAATCAAACTCTGAATTAACAAAAGCGCTTACCAGTTGGCTCGTCTGAATGACCGATTCGCGAGCCCACCTCATCCAGAACGTACCATCGAAGATATTGTAACTCGGGATTTTGACGCAACAATTCCGGATTATCAAAGGGTGATACTTTGTAATGTCGGCAAAACCTTAAAAGGATGAAAAGGCCTGACAGTAAGACGAAATTGGACTGCTGTAACCATTTAGCAATAGCTTCGACATGTTACCTCAGACTCTTGATCTTAGATGCAGTAGAAAGCGTAAACTCTATAGTCACGAGAGCCAACTAATTGATCACGGAAATTACCTCGAGGTTCAAAGTCGTGTGCCACACATGATACTAATAGAGCAGACAGGGTGGTGAGCCGGGTGGTAGCGGAGCTGTCTACTTAAAAATCCGAATGTCAATAACTTGAATCATTGAAATAGTAACCCGTCAGCGCTTTGGATATGGATGATTTCGTGTTTTTAAAAAAAAATATTTCTCCTCTCCTATTTACAATAGTTTTCGGTTAGGATGGAGCGCACAGAACTTGTCAGGCCGCGTACAGAACTACTGCACACCACAAGCAAGTTCGCGACACCAATGAAGAATTGAGACCGAAGTGGATAGCAGCAGAACGAATCAGATAACGGTTATGTCCGACCAACCAATTGGAGATTCAAGCACTTAAGACTTAGTGTTCTCATACCTTCAATTCGCACTATATGTAAGGGGCGTATCATGATAACACGATAAAGTTCGGCTTTCGCTTCCCAGTTGTCCTCTCTTTTCTACATTCAACGCTCGGGGCTAGGCCAAAGGCCTAGTCTGGATCTTACGACTAGTCTCAATATAACATTACCAATATTTACACACTTCTCGATTGTTTGCATTCTATTCTAAAATAGGGCTTTCGAGAGGAAAAAGAAAGCGACAACATTAAAAGGACCAAAAACTCCTTGTAAAGAACAAGGGGAACCGGATGTGTACTAGAACCCTGAAACACAAATCAGTTCAATCAGATCCACCTAATCTGATTTTGTGCCAGTCTTCTAAAATCTAACAACCGTCAGATGGCACAGGCGGTGATGACGGTTTATTCTCTGAGTTTCGATTATAAATAGATTAGTGTAGGCGAGTTTGTTCGGAATCAATGCCGTGATGCATCTGGCGCTGAAAAATGAGATGCATAAATGGGTGGATATCACGCAATAGCAATCATTGCGGGGTTCATCGAATTGCCCAACATCAAACTGGTCTTTGAGAACAATGTAAACTACTAGAACAGTAGCTTGTGCATCGTGGGCGTAGATGAGAAAAATCGGGAATGAACATACCGCCATACAGACTCGGCAATGGCATCTATAAGTTCGCCTGGATTATTTCCTTCAATATCCATCAGAGAAGCCATCCGTTCCTTTAGACCGGGAACTTTTTCAAGGGACTCTCTAATTGAACCGGGCTCGAAAGTCCAAGCGTGATCGACCAAGAAAATGCTGAGTGTATCCAATCGAAAATGATCAGACGTAAACAAACCTGTTCGAGTCTGAGAAGAGCAGCTCGTCACAGCACACGGTTACTTGCCACTCAAATTGTTCCGCTTCGTCACTTCCATTCGTATCTTCATCCTCAGTTCCGTAGACCACCCGATTCAGCATCACAGACTGGTGCGCATCGTACGACTGGAGAGAAAAGAACGGAATCATCACATGACTAAAAGACCATACTTCGTTCCAGAGCTTCTCGTGCAAAGCCTTCCATAGATGACCTGGTATTCCGCATGATCTTAGCTGCTGTTCGTGCGACTGTAGAAAGGCATTGAAGTTCGGCTGCACTATTCCGTTGGGAGTAGCCTGAAATGAGATGTGGCAGTTATTCTGTGGAACAATCAAGTCCTCAGACTTAGTTAATTAGCATCGTAGAAGTGAGAAAGACCCTAAGGTTAGGCTTTAATCAAAATACAACATTCGTATAGAAAATGAAAATGGAATAAAACTATTGTACAGAAAACCGATGCATGCGGTATTGCGTCATTCTTCAAGGTTAGGAAGGGATGATATTGAACGAGTACATATGTGAGTGAAGAAGAAGAGTGTAAAGCTTTTACTAAGCATGTTTGCTTCTTAAGCAAAATGGTCGTGGCAACAGCACTTGTTAGTCTATCAAGTGCCTTTTGCGCGTCCTCTAAACATTCTAACAGACAGACAATGTCATTGGCATACTCTAAATCGCACAGTTTTTCTCCAGCTGTCCATTTAATACCTACGTTCTGGAGTCCACTTAGTGCGTTCTCCAGTGTTTCGTCTACGACGAAATTGAACAAGAACGACGAAAGAGGATACCCTTGAAGAACGCCGCTGCGGGTGACGAACGACCTACTTAGTTCGTTGTAAACCCTTACATGACCGGAGGTGTGAGTACAGTAGGTTAACGTACTTCTGGGGCATTCCTTTTCGAAGCAGGGAACCTATCAGAGGTTCGCGGTCAACTGAGTTGAATGTACCTTTCAGGTGAGGAACACTGCGACCGTTGGTCGACGGCGGGTGTGACGCAGCTCGAGCACCTGACGCAACGCAAAAATTTGATCAATACATCCACGGTGAGGCCGAAATCCGGCTTGCTGTTCACGGATGTTCGTCCCTCGTAAAGGTATCATACGTCAAAGTATGACTGAAGCACTTTGATGACGATCGGGATATAACTTGATGACTGGATTTCAGGATGACAAAGGTGTCATCAACTAGCCTGATTCATAATTTCGGGCTGATTATAGGAATTCCAATGGTTTCCAATCTCTGCATAACCGCTTCCGCGATGAGTCCTGAAACTGGTGGTCCCGTCAAGGTAACTGTTGTCTGTTCCTATGGCTGTCCGAGAACAATGGTTCTACCTCGGAGAACACACCAATATCCGCATCCTGGTTACAATTATTCCACATTATTTCTAACATATATGCGCGTGAAAAGCTTAGGCATGTTCGACGATGGGAAAAATCCGCCAGCCGCCAATCTTCCATCAGAGAGCAGATGCTCCTGCAGAAGGCATGTATCGCGTGTGAGCATCCAGTATAGATCACCGGTCAACTGTTGAGATGGATGGGATCTAGGAAAACACTGGTCGGTGAATGATTCGTGTGCACATCAGTGATGCACACAATCGATTGATTGAATATCAACAGATTATCAATAGACAAAAGCAGTTTTGTTCAAGTGTGATGGACAACGAATTACTGGAGCAGTTAGAACAAGCCATATCATTAGGAAATAACCATATGAGGCAAGTCACAAGATGGCTCTAGAGGAAATTGGGCAGAATAACCCCGCAGAATAGGGAACTGAAATCACAGCATTGGATAAAAAGCCTATCCAGCCGGGTGTTATCACATGCCGCACAGTCAGTACTAGTTCGAGGCCAGACTATGTGCCAAACAAATCATGGTACAATTAACTTTATGGAGAGAAAAAAGTTCCATGATTTGCTGGAGGGTGGAACACTACCAGGTTGTCTAGGATAAGGCCGGAGCCTTCGGCTAGCCAAAGCCTAACCCGAAAGGCAGTGTTCAGTTTAGTTCAGTCTTTACAACCATTAACCATGCACTTTTGTGCGCCCGTTTTGGTTTGCTGTCTTTTGCTGTCCCATTTGAATAAAAGAGCAGAATGAAGGCTGGAATGTTGAAAGCCAATTCAAGCGGAAGAAGGAGAATTCATAGAGAGTGATGTTAGGGAAATAATGAGTGGATGCACGAGCGCCACTGGTTGCGAGGCGGTGTATGAAAACCGCAATCTATTGAAGAGCGTTCAGTTCATCGGACCGGACACCCTTCGGACGAGGTCAGAAGTCCAAGGTTCCGAATACACCTCGATACTTAATCGTAACGGTGACCGCTGCCACAACCAAAAGGGTGGGGTTCGTACTCCTTGCTGTCGTCCGGCGCAACACCACGCATAACCTAGTAAGGCCTTATGCGGTTAGCCACTCCAAATCCCTGGGCCTAGGTTGCCTAGTTCCTTGAGTGAACTGCAGTTTTTAACTACTACGGAGTTTGCTCCGTCTGTTGTTTATCACACGGAAGGTATAATGAAAATATTTATGAAAACGCTGTATCGAATATTCTGGGTTGAGGACTGAGACAAGTGCTGTCTTGATAGATTACGCCAGCTGCGATATGTGTTACGCACGTCACCTGATGGGATTGCGGTACTTGCCGAGGCAGGTAATGGGTGGAAAAAGAAACGGTCACGCTGGCTTTAAAATCTCTCAATGGAACCTCTTCTGTTTCTCAGATAAGCTGACTGGGGCACGCATTACGTATGCCCAGTTGTCATCTACCGCACCGCGTTTTATTCGCCGTAGCTAATCCGGGCTGGACGAAACCACGTGGAAGTCAACATATGACGTTTAGACGAGGCATGAAGAAATGCACAGAGCTATTAGGCAGAGTAGGTGTCTCGCGCTTTCCAGGTTGGTGTTTGAAAGACTCCGTAACCGGTTGGTTCGAGACATTGAAGGATAAGACAACGAACTGACAGCAGTGGCGTTCTTGTTGTCATTTAATATCAGATCAGAATGCTTGAAACGGTATGTATGCAGAGCTCAATTCTGTGTTGACCAGGGTTCTTCTCCCTCCCTCAAAATAGGTCTACGCCCTGTCCACCTTAAATATTACCACTAACCTTGTATGCATTTGGAGTTTGGCAGCAATTAGTGACGTTCGCCTCACTGTATTTCGCTATTTCGTGATGATAAGTAAAAACTGGTATTGTATTAACAGATAATGTATGTGCTATGGTGCATGCATGAACTACTACGTTATAACGTACGCTATACACAGTACATACAGTGTATACGTATATACATATTGTTATGACCTTGGCAATATGCCGTCCCATTTGAGTGAGTTGAGCTCACACCCACTGGACCTTTGGGTTCATGGTGCTTGTATTTTTCATATTTTTCTGATTGTCAGTCAATCTCCACGGAGAACCACCCGTCTGTAGACGGTTCCAGTCCGCAACAAGGCTCGGCTCACATTCGGTTGTCTGGTGTATCCATTCACGGGGAACATCCTGCTGCATACGTGACCCAAGCATAGTAAAATATACATACCACATATGTACGTGTATAGATACATATGCATATATGTATATGTATATGTATATGTATATATATATATATATATATATATATATATATATATATTGGGGATAAGAGCGAGAGTCATTTTGGAATCACGCTCCTTTTCTGACATGAAAGCTTCGTTTCGTGGATAATTATATGGCTTATAAACCTCTGAAAATGACTTCGTCTACATGTAAAGTGCTTGGCTCGTGTGTGCGGCAGGATGTCCCCCGTGAACGATACACCGAACAACCGCAAGTCTCAGTGTGGGCTGGAACCGTCGACGGACAGGAGGTTATCCGTGGAAAGGGTTGACTGACAATCTGTAAGAGAGGAAAACAAAAACACCATGAGCCAAACGGTCCAGTGAAACGTTAACATGACTCACACTCAAACGGAATGGTAAGTTGCCAAGGTCGTTACACGAGTAGTGTGAGGCCGAAACTAACTGACGTCGAGTAATTGAATGCCAAAACGCTGTAGACAATCGCTTTTATTTTTCCCCTTACAGCCTGTACAAGTTGTGTGACGCCTGATACAGTAATACAAGACGCTGTGAACGAAGACCGGGTCCGCTAGCCTTGCCTATCTTATCGATAAGACAATATCCGAAGAGCACTGATCTGTTGATCGAAAAACTGCCAGTTGCCCGAGGAGTTCGTTCAATCACACTGAGATTTTACGGTGAATTCCTATCGAGGACCCAAAGGATCTTAATTCTGGGTTACTTCAATCTTCCGGAGATCTGCCGGGTAGAGAGAGGCTCCCATGGGGACAAAGGGAGAAAGCTTTCTAAAGTGGCTACATGAGCATGCACTCATTCAGCACATCATGCAGGCCACAAGGTTTCGCAACCAACAGAAGGCTTCCGTCCTGGACTTAGTTATAGCGCGGTATTTATCGGACATAAGTGAGATAGCAATGGAGACTCCACTAGACAAGAGTGATCATGAGGTACTGAGGTTAGTATTACCCATGAAACGCAGCAAACCGGCTGTCCCACTTAAACACTGCTATAGCCGTATAAACGTTGCTACCCTACAAGAGGCCGCGGAGCACGTAAATTGGGTACCACTAGCTCCGGAGGCAACGTTGGAAGAACGATAGTCTGCCATTAAGGTGGGGTTGCTTAGATTGACCGATCGGTTTGCACCCCTCTAACCTAGGAGCAACGGGCAACGACCAACTTGGTGGAAGCCACAGCTAGATCCGGCACCAGTAATCCGGAGGAGATGCTGGGCCCGCTTTAAGGCGTACGGGACTGCCGACGCGTGGTCGACCTACAAGAGGGCACGCAACATAGCACAATCCCTTCAAAGGGAGGCGAAGTATGAAGATGAGAAAAAGTTAGCGCAAAAAGTAAGGCATAACCCGAAAAGGTTTTATGCCTACATGCAAGTGTAAAATGCTACTACAAGATTGGGTTAGCCCAGTCCCCAACCTCACCCTGACGGGGGAATTTGTAGAGAAAGTAAACAAGTTTTGTTATCTGGGCAGCTACATCTCACCTGGCGGACGCAGAGACTTCGTCTTTACGGGAACAGGATAAAAATAGATTATGAGTGTTCGAACACCGCTGTTCAAGTCGCAATGCACGAGTCCGGTGGGGTAACCGGATGAGCAATGCTGAGGTTGGGCGTAAAGTTTTAGGCATTTGCGGTCGTCCACTGGAGAAAGTAATTGCCCTGCATAGATTATGTTGGTTGGGGCATGTGTTACACATGTCACCAGATAGGCTGCAGCGGCGAGCGATGTTTGTCGTCAAGTTTGACCTCCAAGCCCAGCACGGATTCGTTGAGAAACGATCTAACCAACCTGCTCGCATTTCTAGACGAAGTGAGAAAAAGAATTGACGTAGGTCGCCAGGTGGAGGTTTGCTACTTGGATTTCAGAAAAGCTTTCGACTGTCAGTCATCAGCTTCTAGAACTGAAAATATAGACACTGGGGATTACAAGTAAGGCAAGAGAATGGATTAGACAATTTCTCAAATGTAGCACATTCAGTGCGGGAGTTGGAAATTATATAACCGAATCTGAGGGAATATCAAATGGTGTCCCACAGGGATCGGTGTTAGGTCCGTTATCATTTTGATCTTCATTAACCATCTTGCGAAAAAGCTCCAAAATCCTTGCTACTTGTTCGCCGATGATGTGAAGTTAACTGGGGAAGGATTGGAATAAGGTCTAGATACAGTTCAAAGGTGGTCAAATGAATGGGACCTACTACAAGAGTCAATGATGACACGAGAGGTGTGATGCACTTGCAGCATGTCTCTGAGGCAAAGGATCTAGGGGTAATGATTATAAATGACTTCAGGCCATCCCTGCAGTGCAAGCATGCGGCTAATAAAGCTCGACACGAACTTTTCACGTTGTGCGATGACGTAAGTTGAAGAAGACCCGAGGTTTTTGTACCTTTGTACAAAACTATTGTGCGTCCTCATCTAGAATATTGCGTACATGTGCGCTGTATNTACAGCATTTGCAACTAGAATGGTAGTAGGCCAGAAAGGTAAGGGATACCTCTAACGACTGAGGGACCTGAACCTGTTCTCCCTGGCTCGCAGACGAATGCGGGGTAACGTTATAGAGACATTTAAGATTGTCAAAGGGCTTTCGAGTCTAAAGTTCAAAAAACCCATTCTCGTTTGTTCCTGCCAGCGGCACGAGGGGGCATCAACTTAGATTAGAAAGAGATCATTGTAGAATCAATCTACGAGCTAGGTTATTCACAAGCAGGGTTATACCACTGTGGAATAGATACCTGACGCGGTGATTAACTGTATTAGTGTCGAATCTTTCAAGAGAAAACTAGACGAATGCTGGACAGCAGTATTTCCCGACGTTGAATGTTGAAATTTAATCGTTAGGCTTTACCTTCTGAAACATTATAAGGGATCTGATACTGCACACTAACATTCTGCCTTTCAGAAAACACTACTGACTCCAAGTGTTGGAAGCCAACAAAACCGCCGACAACACAAGGAACTGGACGCGTGATTGGCGAGAGCCACAATTCGTCCTGTGATAACTGAACTGAACGAATAAGTGACTTGCGTTGGCAAGCAACAGTTAGTATGGCTTATATGGGATAGTAATTACATAGCATTACTTCTGGAAAACACCCTAGAGTGATCACTCGAGTTGATGTATACATAAATATACTTAGGCTAGACAGTCCGGGGTTAAATCACAAATATATTTGATCCGAAATCCTCAGTTCGGATTTTACAACCGACCGATAATTCGAATTGTCAGAAATTCCATCTTTAAATTTGCACTTAAAAGGGTTTATTTTCTACTTTTTTCACGAGGAAATTATTACCTTTTCCTTTAAAACCAGGCCCGTCATTTACGGTTTATACATAAAATAATTTGCGGCGAGCTTTCAAATGACCTCCAGGTAGTCTTGAAGTGATTCACGGTTTCGAGGCTGTTGCCCAAATGTCCCGGGTCCTTAAAAGGTATCTGTTTTCTTTTCGTTCGAACTTTTTCTGGAACAGAGAGTACTAACTTCAGTTTTCACAGGACGAATATGGCTCTTGCCAATCGAGCGTCCAGTTCGTTGCGTTGTCGGCGGATGGGAGTAGCTTCCAACACTGCGTACAGTTGATTAGGTATTTGTGATCCTCTCAATTTAGCCTCGTTGCCAGAACGTTAACTCCTTGGGATTCTGCTGAAAGGGGGGAGGATATCTACTCACCTCATTGGTTAGACCTCAAGTACACATGCGTTCGTATACACAGATCACATGTGACAGGACAGTAAGTTTGAGAACAAGCCTGAGTTTACTCCACTTCACAAAATTTCGGCGAAAGTGGAATTTATTTTTGATGTTCGCACTCTAAATACTAACCTCGGGGAACGTTGCTGACCAACATCCATCCAGGGCCATCTTGAAGGCGTTAACATTAACACAGTTGACCATTTCTGCGGGTAACCTGTTCCACATAGGTATCACACTGTGCGAAGAAGTTGGCCCGTACTTCCAACCTGGCGTGGTTTTGCTGAAGTTTATAACCATGACCTCTCGTGTTTTCAGTACGAGAAATCGTAAACAAGTCATTTAGGTTGAGTCCCGATACACCTCTGACAATTTTAAAAGTCTCCATCAGATCTCCCCTCACTCGCCTACGCTCCAGCGAAAAGAAATGAAGATCTCTCAACCGCTGCTCGTAGCTTTCCCCTTTAGCCCAGTCACCATTCGGGTAGCTAGGTGTTGCACTCTTTCAAAACAAGATACATCCCTCCCGTAATGCGGTGCCCATGCCTGCACACAATATTCCATGTGTGGGCGAACAATCGATTTATACAGTGGGACAAAATCCTCAGGCAGTCTGTATGTCACTGTGGCACACAACCCGAACAGCTGCCCCCTAGTCTGATTTGCAGCCTTGGAGCACTGAGTTGAGGGTTTAAAATCTTGGGTCATAAGAACCCCTAGATCCTTCATCTGCTGGACCTGCTGCACACCCCAGCTCTCGTTGCTAAGAGCCGACACTTGCTTAGATTCAAAGGTAGGTCCCACTTGACCGACCATTGGTAGATTACCTGAATGTACCTTTGCAGGCTTAATCCTGTCATTTTGACATCATTAGCAAACATGAAACACGGATTCTGAAGATCCTGTGCCAGATCGTTGATGAATGAGAAAAGGTAAGGGGCCTAGCACTGAGCCCTGCAGAGCCCCTCTATGGGGAACCTCACTTGTAACCATCGCATGGTTAGAAATGTAGTCACCCAGCTTGACCCGGAAGGTGCGATTACTCAAAAAGGCTACAATCCAGTCCCTTGCACTACCTNCCTGTTACGCCTAGGCTCCGAACTTTGAAGTCCCAAGCAGCACGAGTATACCGCTGAGTGACACCTGATTGTCCCCCCAGAGGCCCCTGAATGTCCCCCTGAGTGTACCAATGAGTGACCCAATGAAGAAATTTTGGTACGCTCAAATAAATTTTCGATAGTGTACCTTATTACTCATTTCAATTAGGAACCCCAGAAAGACCCGTAAACCTAACAGCCTCGTTTTATTCTTATAACATATAAATTACTATGCATCAATTTACACGCGTCAACCGTAAACGTTCAATTCGCCCAGTTCACAACGTCCTCTATAGTTGCTAAATATCTAAAGTACTGTTGGACGTCCAAAAGCCGATGGCTGAAAGAGTCAAATGCTTTACAGAACACTAAGTAGCAGACTTCTACATTTTTCTTTTTATCCATACGTTGAGTGACTTCATCTGGGAACACAAGCAGATTCGTACGACATGACTTCCGTTGCCCAAAGCCATGTTGTCCCGGTGTCAGGAGTCGATTGCTAGTCAGGTGTAGGTAAATCTGCCTTCTGATCAGTCGCTCCAGGCACTTACACAGCACTGGTGTTAGGCTAACGGGTCTATAGTTTTCTGCTTTGTTCAGTTCAGTTCAGTTCGGTCCAGACTTGTGCAATGCTACTACGGTAGCTGTATGCCAATCCTGGGATAGCGTGGCAGTTTGCACTGATTCCCTAAAAGATACAGTCAGCAGCCCGGCTAGCACCCCGGCCAGCGGCCGCACTGTGGCTGGATGGATCCCATCCGGACTAGTCGGATGACTCCCAGCCCACACGTGTGCTGACGCAGACTAACCGTAAGCGACCACCAGGTCAAATTGGTTCAGTTCAGTTCAGTTCAGTTCAGTTTGCACAGGACGATGTGTGGCCCGGGCCAATCTTGCGTCCAGATTGATGTGTTGTTGGCTGTTCTTGTGGCTTCCAACACTGCGAGTCAATAGGTTTTTTCTGAAAGGCNATGACGTTCGAGCAACTTACCACCTTTTCTGGCAGACTATTCCAGTAAGGTATTAGGCGACTTGTGAAGAACTTGGCTCGAATGTCCAGTCTTACAAGACTACGTTGTAGCCCAACGAACGGTACGTATCCCGAGCGCGGTTTGAATTTTAACGTGCTCTCTGCTACAACCTGTTTTTTACTAAAAAAAAAAGT